>CAIGRO010111172.1:0-18597 GCA_903798355.1 Fraxinus baroniana | reverse complement strand
TTTTTTTTTTTTTTTTTTTTTTTAACGTAGAAACTCACAGCACACAAATCACGCATGAGAGATAAACAGCACTAGACAAGCTCGGTGCGACGAGCTCAACCAAGGAAGTGTTGACAGGAGATTCGAACTTGAGACCTTCGATCTCCTCATTCACCTGCTCCACCAACTTAACCACCCTCGAAGGGATTACACAGTTATATTCTATTTGTTTACATAGAGCGTGTTTGAACCATATTTTTTGAAAAATTAAACCTTTGTTTGGTGGTCATTATTTGACTAAAATAATATTTTGAACAGTGATTTCCTAAGAGTGTTTAATTAAAAAAAAATGAGTTCACTTACAGAATATTTTATTTTTGAATGTCTTGTTGGAAAATAGTGTTCAAAAATATTCTTAAATAATGATTGTCAAACGGGAGATAAGTTTTGTAATGGTAATTTGTTAAAAAATATGTAATTAAAAAGTATATAAAAAAAAATTTTTTATTAAAAATACTCTTGAAAAAAAGGAATTTTTATAGAATGAAAGTTAAACGAGGGTTGATAATTTATAATTCAGATGAGAAGGGAGCAGCCTTATGGCGCGGTATATGCTGCTAAGTGCCTATTCATTCACGTCATATCATCAACACAGAAGTCATAATTGCTTGCTATTGGCTTTAATAAAAGCAAACATTTAAAACATAGCTTGCCCACACTATTCATATATGTTGAAAACAACCACCAACTGCTGCTTAACAACCCTTGTAAACAAAGCACAATTTCTTGAAATGTAAACAAACTTCTCAGACGCAAATAGCCATAGCCATAGCCAAAGCCAAAGCCAAAGCCAAAGCAAGCAATTTTTTAGAGAATACTGCCGTCCCAACTATGCCTGGTTGCCACCCCTGTCACCCCTTGAGCGGCCACCCATCCTTCCACGGCCACGACCATAGCCATAGCCTCGGCCACCTCCGCCTCTGCCTCTCCCATATCCAGCACCTGAGATTAAATCAAAGGATGCAATTCCTCGTAATTAACCAATCTTGAACACAGTTTGCAAAGTCATTAGGTAAAGAACATACTAACCACGATAACCCCAACCACCACCACGCCCTCCACCTCGGCCCAAGTTAGAATACCCACCATTGTCTGCCACAAAGAAACAGAGCCAGAAAATTAGACATGCACTAGATGCAATAATGCTTTATTAGTTGGTTGCTTGGATCTCATGTGATTGTAATACCTTGATA
Organism: Fraxinus baroniana; assembly: GCA_903798355.1. Classification (NCBI taxonomy): domain Eukaryota; kingdom Viridiplantae; phylum Streptophyta; class Magnoliopsida; order Lamiales; family Oleaceae; genus Fraxinus; species Fraxinus baroniana. The sequence continues at coordinate 17,365 of CAIGRO010111172.1, read as the reverse complement.
GTTTGCATATCCATCATTTTCTGCCACAGAGAAACATGAGACAAAAGATTAGCCAAGTACTAGATGCAATAGATACATAATCACTTGGTCGCCTGGATCATATGATTTTATAGTTTAGAATGATACCTTTATAATTTTCATATCCACCATTTCCTGCCACAAGAAATAAGAAACAAAAATTTAAGCAAGTATTGGATGCAATAATAAATACACAATTAATTGGTCGCTTGGATCACATAATTTTATAGTTAGTATGTAACCTTTATAATTTGCATGTCCACCATTTCCTGCACAAAGAAACACAAGTCAAAAAGTTAGACAAGTATTAGATGGAATAAATACATAATTACTCGGTCACTTGGATCACATGACTTTACAGTTAGAATGAAAATACCTTGATAGTTTGCATATCCGTCATTTTCTGCCACAAAAAAACATGATACAAAAAATTAGACAAGTACCAGATGCCATTACTAGTTTGTTTGGATCATATGACTAATATAGCTGGAATGAAATACCTTGATAGTTTGCATATCCACCTCTGTTCCAACCTCGTCCCCTCCCTCTGCCACGACCTCTTCCACGTCCATATGCATCTAAAGATCAAATTAACAGTCAATAAATTACTGAGGATGCCAATAGTTCAACAATGATGATCAATTCAGGTGGATTTTCTTGGCATTACCTCCATTACCACTGTTGTGCACTGCACGTGCTTGTCTAGGAAGAGGTTGCTGTTGCCGTTGCTGTTGCCGTTGCTGTTGCTGTTGCGGTGGCTGTGGCTGTGGCTGTGGCTGTGGCTGTGGCTGTGGCTGTGGCTGTTGATGTGGATGTGGCCGATAATTATATTGTTGTTTAGTTTGCCCCATACGAGCTGGAGCTTGGTACCTACAAAAGCACAAAGAATATTATAGTAAGTCATAGAACAAACATCTCTGCCGTAAGATATTTCAATATTTTCAAACTTGTCATCCAGGTAGGCATTTTGCATCAGATAGAAATGTTGTGGCATTATCGTATCAACCTTCCCGACTCCCTATCTCTCCCACTTTTGGCTTTGTCCATAAAGAAAAAAATAACATACAAACAAAAACTACCCTGGAGAATTCTTGTTTAGCTCCTTAGTTGACAAGGTGATTGAAATCATGGAAACATGGCGAGTCTGCTCCACGCTGTAGTAGGCATTAAAATCAATATCAGACGATATAGGCATGATGCACTTAAATGCAGATAAGATGGGAGACCAGGGGACTTAAGAGCGTGTGTGCATATTGATAAGCATACGATGAACAGAAGACTTGAAACTTACGTCTGAAGGCCCTCTTCAATGGGTTCAAATGTATCAGTTATTCTTACTGAACTTATGGCAGTGTCTTGATGCAGTCGAGGAATTCTTCTCTGTTGCAAAAATAAAAGAATGAGGTTTTCATGTGGTAGTTTCAACAAAACCAGAAAGGAAAAAATTGAAATCAATTCACAACACACCTTTATAATCTCTGCAATAGCTACTGTCTTGCTTATCGCCTGACCCATTGCTTTCAAGACAATCTCATTCCCACGTCTCTCCTAGACAAGAGATTGTTATTATAATTATATCTGGCATGGTAAGTAACAGCGAAACAAACTAAATGCATATGGTAAACTTGATCAAGACTTCATAAAGAAACTCTCCTTCCAAGTCTATCCGATCAATTACTACAGTGCTATTCAATAAACAAAAACTGTTACGTCAGTTTCACACAGACCACATGAAATTTGTACTTTCCCATAGCATGGATTATTAGTGTATAGATTTCTTCATGTAATACAGGTCAACTTGTGAAGCCAGGATCCAGCTTTTATCAGGGAAGTAATAAGCAAATTCCATCAAGTTAGTGAAGCAAAAAATATTCTTGTATACAATGAGATGCAATAAATAATTTGCATGGTCCAGCAGATACGGCCAAATTAAATGACATGGAAAAACAGATCACATGTCAGCAAACAGGAAAGATGAATAGTATACCCCCTTCAGCATATCAAACCCACATAATTTTCAAGTTGTACCTGTTCAGAGACCTAATTCCAGTTATACATAAAGCAACTCTGACCAAATGAGAGAATTACAAAATGATAGTCATTTCCACCACACCGAACAATCCTCCACAGCAGCCACATAATCTGAACTTAGTTAGCATATACTAACCCAATGGCTCATCTCAGGACAGTCAGATTAACCTAACCTTGCATAGAAAAGCAGACCCCAGTTTCCATTTTAATCATATCTTCATCAGTGTTTTCACATGATCTGCCACTCAATTATAGATAGATGTAAAACCTACAAAATGATCCTTTAACAACATCATATTATTTTTATCTTTGCTTGTCCTAGATTTTCACAAGATTCTAACTACATTAGTCTCTTTGTCAGGAAGAAATTAACAATTAGTGTGATGTTTCCAAGAAACACAGTCCAAGTTTGATTATGACTACACACCCCAGGGCCATCAGACAAGAATCCATTACAACAGCAACAATGCAAAAAAGAAGACTCTCGCCAACATATGAATGCACCTAATTTGATCATATATACTATGCATACACTTGAATCTGGACAGTTTTGATCAATCAACCATATAGTTACCTTGATTAACTTGTGAATTTATAGATTGAGTACTCAAAAAATCAATTAAGACAACAAAAATTTCCACATGAAGCCCAACTCTGCCCCCTGCCTTGGGGAAAAAAAATTGCTACACACCCAGTTACAGGTAAGTTACTCAATATTCATAAATGAGTATAATGTTTTACTATTGCATCACGGATGGAGTTGCAAGCTAATGCAAGGAAAGGATTAAAATAATGAAAACTGAATTACAGTATTTGCCCAAGATACAAGAGAATGGCAACAGAAGCTAATTAGTCGTGTAGAAAAACAGAGAAGGAACTCTATGAATCAAAACTAAAAAGATCCATAACGAGGACTGTGAGGACTTCAGCTATTACAACTGAAATCATAAAGAAAAAAAATGAAGAACCAATCTAATGAATTAATAATCAGGAATGACACACCATATCTTATCAAACTTCAGAACTGAACATTATAACCTTCTTCAAGAATCAGTATAACAGCTATGATTACAATGTTACAATGATAGATATGCATTACACAAATGTAACATGAAAACATTACATACCAATAGATATCGAGAATTTAATGGGTGCTTAAGCGTAATTTTTCATGCCTATGTGTGCGCCCATATGTATTCTCGCAAATCAAAAACAAATCCAACGCAAATATATAAAAAAAGGCGTCTAAAGAGCAAAAATAAATATAAATAAAAAACAATCCCCAAATCTAAAAAACCAATACACACACAATATCATCACACTAACCGCAACGAAACCCTATAAAACCCAGAATTTCAAGAATGAAAACAAACGCATCGATACAACCACACAAAAGAAAAATAAATAACGAATTGATTTCAAAAATGGTACCTGAAGAAGTGTGGTGGCATAGCTGATGTAGTTACGAACCAGACCTTGAGAAGTGATACGGATCTCATTTTCGTTTATCGGAGATTCTGGCTTGGGCTTCTCCACCTTCTGGTATCTATCCATTGGTAGTTTAGCCTTTCTTTGGCGGGAAAAGGAAACCCCTAAAACCCTAGAGCGAGAAAGTAATGTATATGAACAGCCACAAACTGTATACTGGGAAATGGAGAGGGAACCTAAACCCTGATATTGGAGCCGCCAACTAGGGGTTGTGACGTCATCCTCATAACTTTGGAATTCTATGGGCTTCACAAGCCCGGATTTTAGGGCCCATAGACCCTGTGCGTATGCATGTGTGCAATTGTAGCGTAGGAATTACGAACTTTGTTTTGGGCTTCATAGGATGAGCTTTTTATTCAATTGGGCTAACTAAAATCTGGATTTTATTCTTAATTGAATTTAGGGAAATTAAAAATTAATAGACAACATGATCATACGGGTGACAATGACGATATTTCTGAGTTTTCATGCTCACTCTTTTTGGTCGAGCATATCGAACATCCACTATACAAGTAAGAATTAAGCTACTTTACTCGAATTGGTTGCCCACTTGGTTGACCTACACTCACATGGGGTGTGGGACCAACGTGAATAAAAAATGGAAAAAAAATTCTCCCCTCTCCCCCATGTGTGTGCTCGTTCAGGGAGGGTGTCCCTCCCTGGTAATGCAGCACTTCTCATACAAGTAATTTGAGGTTTTCTTGATATTTCTGAACGTTTAGTGTGATGATGATTTGTGTCATCGACTCATTTATCTAATGTGATAAAGTCATAAGACATCAAATTATTAATTAAGAGCAACACCTGTTATCGCCAAGCGATTCATGACGCGCAATATTATGACTATGTCTGATACAGATTTTTATCCACCAAAAATGGCTTTTCTGTCCGTTATTTTCAAAAGTGGCCAATAATTTTTGACTACATGTGAGTTATGTGGGACCCGCCAGCCATTGTTAACATTCAAAAAAAGATTGAAAATCCAAGCATTCAGCTGCACCGGACAGGCCTATATCGTATTGAACAGTATTCACCTTATAAAAAAATTCCATCATAAAGAATTAGTAAAATCTATACTGTCCCAAATTCCTTGATTTTTCATCAACAAAATCGTAAGCACAAGAATGAATTTATATTTTTCCATTTCCGATAATTGAATTTACATTGAATTCTCTGATAAAGTCAAATTTTCAAATTTCATTCAGCCATAAGTTTGATTCATTTGGAGCGTACGTATTGACGACTCTTGAGGAACAATCTACCATTAGAGACTTCACTTGAATCCAATCTTCATAGCTCTAGCACGACGACTGTTCAACACGAAAAAAAAAAATGTTAACGACGTAAATAGTCTATTAGAGCTGTATATCTAAGCATAAATAAAGATGATGAGAAGGACTGGATCTTACATTCAGAATCCGTCATGATCCAGTTTCCAGATGTCCCTGCACACTGATCTCTAACATGTAGAGGAGTAGAGTTCACTGAAGGTGCATTCTTGATTTGGTCATGATTTAAAGACGATGAGAAGGACTGGATCTTACATTCAGAATCCGTCGTGATCCAGTTTCCAGATGTCCCAGCACACTGATCTCTAACATGCAGAGGAGTAGAGTTCACTGAAGGTATATTCCTGATTTGTTCATGATTTAAAGATGAAGCCAGTGAAATGGTTGAAATGGTAGAACAACTCTCTACATCCCATCTAAAGCTAATTTTTGGTGAGTCATTGCTAAATTTACTGTCATCTTGTACTGCCTTTAAAGTGGATCTATTTCGAAACTGCAAGACCTGAAATCACGACATTTTAACATAGAAATGTTAGCATTATATACACTAGAGACGAGGTGGGGTCTGTAGCTCAGAGAATTAGAGTACGTGGCGTGGATCTTACCTTTCTACCAATGTACTTTCCTCCCTTCTCAGACTTGGCAGCAGCAGCAGCCCATCTCATTAGCTCTTTCATCCGGGATATGGTTCTGCTTTTATCTCCCTTGGCTCTATCTTTCTTTTCTACATTAGAGCATTGATCGTTGTTGTTAACAGATAACGATTGCGCCGATTCAGTAAGTGGCAAAACCTTATTTCCTGCAAGAGCAGTTGGATCTTGCTTGTGAGTAATGCCTAATTCATGAACAATATCTTCTCTTTTCATCTTCATTGAATAAAATGAAAGTTTGCCTCCTTAATGTAAAAGCAAGAAACTAATATGAATTCAACAATGTATGAGCTATTTTGAAGAGACATTGGAGGATCTTATATACAAATGAGCTAAGAGATTTGTCAACCTTGAATTATTTGATAGAAAAAAAAAAATAGAAAGCTAGCTCACTTGCATGTTAGTGTTGATATTTTTATTGGTTCAGAATATAAAGAGTGGAGAAAATGTGTGAAAATATTAGTCAAATTGGACAGCACACATGAAATCTATATGTGCTGTCTGTATTTCCCAAATATTCTCTGTGTTTGGGTATTTCTGTATTCAATATCGGGCTATGTGCAGATGAAGACAAGGATAAGTGAATTTAAGCATATGGGAAGACAACTGGGCTATTAGTGGGGGCTGGTTGGCTTGTGATTCTAAGGACAAATGGATTTATTATATAAGTTGATCATGTGGTCTACGTCAAATACAAGTTTGGGGGCTGGTTGGCTTGTGATTCTAAGGGCAAATGGATTTATTATATAGTTTGGGGGCTGGTTGGCTTGTGATTCTAAGGACAAATGGATTTATTATATAAGTTGATCTTGTGGTCTACGTCAAATCCAAGTTTGAGCCCCATTTTTAGAATGCATTTTGTAAAAAATGTCTGATTGAAGCGTAGAGAAAAATTTTGAATTTATAATTATCGAAAAAATGTATGATTGAGAATTTATTTTAAATAATAGGACTCAACCATGGCTTAATTATTATAAATGGCTTTTGATCGAGTGTCTGATCAAATGGTATTTCGGCAAAAACTCAAAATTAAACAAGTTGATTAATCACGTAGTCAGGTACTTCGATCAACAAGTTTGTCCTCCAACAATATAGAAGTGATTATTTGGTTCTCCAACTATTTAGTAGGAGCAATTTGCTCCTCAAACTATGAAGCAAGCACTACTTTTGTCCTCCAACTATTGACTAGGAGCATCTTGGTCCTCAATTATGATGAAAGAGCAAGCTCATCCTCTAGAGGTGGTAATTATTAGTAAAATCGTCATAATATGCTATTATTAAAGAAATAACAAACGAAAAACTAACGAATGCAAAACGGAAAAAAAATCAAAACTAAATGGGACTAAATGGGATGATAGAATAACAAATCGAACTCATGTGTAAAAACTGAAAATACGGATTACCAAATCAACAACTACTAAGTTACCGAATGGTTATTAATTATCCGTTTTTAGTTTTGACCATACATGCAGAATAATTTTATTAAAAGCAACAAGTCATTTTTTAATAGTTTCTAAATGATTAAACATATACGTCCAATTTTCCTAAGTGGAATTACTGCAGTTGTAATAGTTGGAAAGAAATAAATAACACACGGTATGATGAGGGAGAAACTCAATTGAGTAAAAACTCCAAGATCAAGCCAGTTACCTCCATTATAGACAATATGTGTTACAGTTCAATTCCAAACTAGTTTCACTAGCTATTGTAAACTCGCTACTTCAAGATCTGCTGCTCATTCCAGCCTTGCGATCTGCTACCGTAAATACTGTCCAGTTACCCTCACTAGACCTCCCGATCTACCTCCTGTAGCTTCCAAGTTTTGCTGTACTTACAGACTCACAATCTTCTCCCAAAATATGATGTAGTAGTCTCACGATCTACTGCACACGTCTCTTCCAAGTGGATACCCAGAAATCACATATTCATATTCTTCTTACTGCGCTTAAATCCAGTCCTTAAAGTGTTAAGGAAGCAAGATGTTTTGGATTAACGAATATTGATGTTTTCCCAAAATTCGGTTGTTAGATCATAAGAATGATGTTGATGAATCAATTAATGAATTGCATATTGGGTCTCTCTAATAATGATATAAAAGAGTTTGCCAATTGAAGCACATTGAAGCAACCTCCTAGAATTCGTCCCAGACATATATAATTATAGTTGTGGACGTTTGGGTTTTATGGATCATGTAAAACTCTTCAAAATCATGAATTAGGTCTGGCCGCATAATTATGTCGCTCGAGCGAAGGAGTTGTCGCTTGAGCCAAAGGTCTGTCAGGCAGCTAGCGAAATTTCGGCGCCGCTTTTTCCTTATTTCCAAACTTGAACTCAGACCCTAGACTCCTATCTCAATTATACAAAATTGTACTTTAATCCTTAACTTTAACACATGTTCAATTAAGTCCTTTTTTGTTCACGGAATCTCCAATTACAATATTGAACCTAACAAATACAATGTCATTCAAACATATTCTCACTTATCGTAAGTGCTTAGATTTCATTGAGCGTCCGTTGATCAAGATAAAATGGAAAAATCAGTAGAACGTGATAAATTTCTAAATTTACAAACTGGATCACAAAGACTTGTACTGGGAATGGGAAATTTCAGACAGACAGTATGTTTTACCGAAAAAATGAGAGTTAATTTGTGTATGCAATAGAGATTATCCTTTATTATAAGCTCAGCTCCATGAGTGGTGCGTTAATTTCATTTATAGCCATTAAAATAGCTATAATCACCGAAGTTTACATTAATAAGGGGTATGTGTGACATTTGTGTCCGCTTGTCGCGCTCATACATGGGTTCAATTACACGAAGTGTTAATCTGATCCATGATTTTAGCCCTTGCACATATACGTAGAGAGAGTCTCTATGCAAAACAAGATTACACCTTCGTAAAAAGTTCCCATATATAAACTACTCATTGCCTTTCCATTTTTCCTATGTGGAACAAACTGCAATTATTTTCCTTCCAACCCAAAGCTCTTCCAATGAATACACTTTGAACTCCAACTTTTCATTCGCCCTAGTATCATTTTTGTCAAGCAAATATATAATTTCGATATTCTCAAGAGGAGAACACAAAGTTACTTTGATCTTCCAAAATGAAGAAATGATTCTAGTTCAAAAATATGCCAAAACAGTCCCATATTGAGCACCACTTTCCAATAGTAATTTGGTCTGCTAACTTATCTATAAGAGCAAGTTGATCTTCCAACTGTGTAGAAAGAGCAAGTTTGCCCTCCGACTATGTACCTGCTGACGTTGACCCCATCGAGGGATCAATCCAGGCGACATTTTGAAGACCAAAGAAAGTATAGTGATATTGGAAGTGCCATGCCACATTCTATTGCACCAAGCGATTATGTAATTGAGAATAATAATATTATCTAGCACTAGTTTATGTGTTATTATACGACATGTTCAATTAAAGGTAAAATTATATGATTTATTTAATTGTACCTCACATTTATTAATACTTAATGCCACGTAGACTGATGTTGTAACACAAGTGGTGCTAAATATCATTACACAATCAAGAATGTAGATAGGCTATCTGGTGCAAGGCGCAAAGATGGAAATGAAGGTCGCCAATGGTTTAGCGCCTTTGTGTTTCAGATGATTGGCTCAATGGAGTCGGGCTGAGCTAAGAGTTGGCAGGTCAAGAGTCCTGGCAAGGCATTGGCACCCGACTGGGACCTTTACTACCCCATTGGCATCTTGGGGTGAAAATTCGTTGGGCTTACAAGATGATAAATACAGCTATGATGTGGATGACGATGATGAAACGGACATGAATATATTAAGCAATCTCGGGGACGAAAACCTTTGGAACAAACACACAATTGATTATGTTCCAAGTTTCTGCTTAGTTGAACTCTTGTATTTCCATTATTGATCAATAGTGAAGATTTCTTAAGTAGTCTGTCATCCTGTTCTATACCGTCCACTTCTATTTATCAAACATGTTCTACAGCAACATCTGGCGATATATTATCCTTTCCAAAGAGTGAAGAGGAAGACTATATATGTATTGCTTTTGTTGTTAAAGAAAAACCCCTTTTGACAGGAAAATGATGGACAGTATTGATCTGGGATCAGTTTAGCACTACAAATGACACCTTATTAAGTTATTTTGTTTGCCTCAATTATCTTCAATAATGATTCACCCATTGATTATCATTTGATAAATAAACGTGCCTACATAGCTTCCTTCGACAACAGATTGTTGGCAGTAACCATTCTCGCATTGCACAGATCATCCACACAATCCCCTCTTTCGAAAACCGCGGCTGCACCCATACCCGATCCTGTAATCCAACATATATGAACATGTCAGTATACCGGATTGGATGGCATTGGATAGGATTAAAGAATGAAAACAAGTTCAAGTTTGTCTGTTGTATTGTATACTACCAACCATTGATGTGTACCAAAACGAATACAATAGATACAGGAGTCAAAGGTACCTAATAAGTTTTTCGATCCACCATCTTTTATTTTTATTGATTTTTTATCTTTTTCATTTATCTTAATTCCGTTGTAGCAAAATAAGTCCCTTTATTTTGGAAATTTAATTCTGCCCCTCGACATCCTATCATAGAAAGGGAGATACCTATGCACATGGATATCACGCCAAAACGACAATCCTTGCCACGACGCTTCATCTCATTCAGTAAAGTTGCCACACAACGGGCTCCTGAAACAGAAGAAGGGCTCTATTTCAATAAGATGACTCAGTTCAATGCGATCTCAGAACAACTGGAATGTTGAGACTAACTGAAGATTACCTGTAGCACCCAAGGGGTGGCCAAGGGCCATTGCTCCTCCATTGACGTTAACTTTTTCAGAATCAAGATTTAATTTTTTACAGCAATACACAAACTGGGAAGCAAATGCCTACAAGTTGACATGGGTGTATATTAATAAATTGGTTCAAACCACTAGAACTCTTAATATTATCGGCAAGTGAAATAACCTCATTTATCTCAAACAAGTCAATGTCATCAAGTTCAAGACCCGCGGACTTCACTGCAGCTGGAATTGCAACAGCTGGGCCAACTCCCATGACAGCAGGATCTACTCCCACTGCAGAAAAACTCCTACAAGAGAAGCACAAGATAGTTCGTCAGAACAACATGGCAAGCTTGAACTACAAAGTAAAATCTAAAGTCAGTTAAATATTGCTGATGATGCAAATTCAATGTTCAGAATCTTATGTGCCAGTAACAATGTTTACGAACATTTGCTACAAATCATAAGCTGTTTGAACATAAAATTCTGCTGCTGTGAAGAAAATATTCCAGTAAAGATTATAATGAAATAACAAAGTGGTAATGGTGGTCCAGCAGACAGCCCGTGGGATGGGAAGGGACTACCTCACACCAATTATGATAAAGAAAATTCAAAGTAGAATAATATCTAATATAAAGTTGAAGTGCATTAAAAAAATAACCCAAAGATCAATTAAATTCCATTTGATACCTTGTTGAGCCACCTCAAGTAAAAGCTCAAGTTGTTAGAAAGAGGAAGAATTTATTGCTATATGAACTGGATTTACATGCTTCACTTTAACAATAGCCAGTAAATAAGATCTTCTAGTCGACTGAAATGTCTCTTAGAACTAATGAACTTATGAACATAAACTTTATGGTCACGAACCCAACCAAGTATTAGAACATATGATTTCCGTATGTTATTGCAAAATAAGTATTGGTTTTTGGGATACTTTTACCTGAATACACCAAGAATCGGAAGTCCCTTCCGCATAGCCAGACTCCTCTTCATGAGAAGAACTGCTCCAGCACCATCACTCACCTGACTAGCATTTCCTGAGAAGTCATATGTCCACATTATGATTAAAAATCATCTAAGGACTAAGGTAGCGTTATATTGATCAAGACGTGATTCACCAAATAATTTACTTGTTGCAACTATTTCATTACCAGCAGTTGTGCTCCCATTCTTATTGAACGCAGCCTTCAACTTTGCCAGATCTGTCATATTTGTGTTTGGTCGAATGCCTTCGTCTACAGATATAGTAACAGGCTTCTCCTCTCCAGTTCTAGGGTCCACAATCTTTGAAAATGAGCCAACAGTTAATAAACTATTTAAGATTCAGAAATATTGTCACAGAAGCAAAAGAATATTTTACCTTAGTAGAAACAGGAATAATTTCATCTTTAAATTTTCCAGACACAGTTGCTGCCGCAGCACGCTTATGAGACATTACCTACCGTTGCATGGGTAACAATTGCGTAAACTTGCATAAGATTTATATGTCCTTAGACGATTAAAATGTAGCAAACTTACAGCAGCCTGGTCTTGTTCTTGCCGAGTCACACCAAAACGTTCTGCCACGTTTTCAGAAGTAATGCCCATGGGAAGCAGACAGTCACGAGCTTGAGCAAAACTGTTTACCTGTTAAATGGCATATGTCCAGTTGAAGCATAAATGCTAAGACGTAATAGTCTTTTGAAAGAAAGAATATTCAAATTTTAACATACTCTTGGGTTAACTTTTTGAATCCTTTCGATATTATCAATTGTCATCACCTCCAATCCAGCCCCAATGCCTGTATAGAAAACATAAAAGATTAAAAGAGAAGGTGGAAAAGTCACTGCAGTATGCAATTTTTATATAATTTGCCGTTTACCAATATCATAAAATCCTGCTTTTATGAAGGCAGCTACATCAGCAACAGCCTGGAGGCCAGATGAGCATTGTCTGTTGACCGTTCTGATGGGCACGGTATCTAAGAAAGTTACACGATAAAAAGTGAATTAGTGAATTAGTGAAGGAGGCAGACTCAGTTTGAAAAGAAAAACTTAACTACTGAGATCACCAGTTAATTGGATCAATTTTGTCTTTTGAGATAATTACTGCAGTTTTGACAGTCAGTAAGATCATTTTATTTGTTTATAAATCTTAACAACCAAATCAAACCATGATTATTCCATGTGAAAGATTGCACGTTTGAAAATTTCACTGTCAGCTGCATCTGAGCGCCCAGATAAATATTCCAGGTAGTGAATAATTATATTATTCATACAAGAATTTTAACGCCAATGTAATTAAGAACTATGCATGAAATGTATCAGCAGTGCAGCAGAAGAAACGAAAGAGGGTGGAGATTTTTGGAACGAAAAACAAGTAAAAATAAGGAAAAGAAAGAATACCAGGAAAACCAGCATACAATGCAGCCATTCTGCACTCAATTGCTCTCTGTGAACCTGGAGCCAAAACTGTTCCAACAATTATATCTCCCACTTCGGCTGGATTTAGATTTGTTCGCTCTATCAATGCCTTCAATCAGTAGCAATACAACATCATATAGAACCTCAATTAGGGTTGTATAGAAAATATTAATAATTTAAGTATAACAGCAAGATCGTAAGAGAAACTTCAATCCAGGTCCTTCTATCTAAAAGTCAACTTTCTCATTGCCACTTCGAAAAACTAAAATATTCAACAGGAAAGACTATTCTCGTGAACTCAGAATCTCTACAAAGCAAGATTCAGACCTACCATGTCCCTGTAAGTGGTTATAATTGAGCATAATAACTAACCTTCAGTACAGTAGCAAGTAAATCATCAGGAAGAGTATCCTTGAAACCCCCGCGTTTTGATTTGCAAATAGCAGTTCTATATGCACTGTTAAACATGACATATGTAGAGGAGCAATCAGTGGTCGGAAAGCCAGTTTGCAGAAATTCAGACTAGTTACTTTAAGTAAGAAGATAACTGACTGATTTAAATTGAAGCAACTTACGCTACAATGACAACATCATCTCCAAAAGAAGCTGTTCTGTGATACGCAGCACTATCTCCAGCCAAACATATAGAACGCTGCCAAAGAAAATAGAATGAAAGATGCTGGATATTTAAAAGGAATATATAATTCTTCTTATGATTGATGTCTAATTTAATGTCAATTTTGTACAAATAGAATTTGGTGCATACTTCATTTCATTTACGTTGTTAGATAAGTGAATGGCAACTAAGATTTTGTGAAGAGATAAAATCACCTTAAAGAAGCAAGTAATATGTGCATCAATGTAGCTTATGCTTACAAGATTTTGGCAACGTTGCTTATGGGATTACTGAACCATTGTTTCTGATGTTTAAAATCAATAAAAGCAACTAACGACCCAAAAGTAAGATGATTAAAGATTGTGTGGTTTGTCAAACAAGTTACATCTACAAAACTAAGTACGGGTGCCATGACAACAATTTGGCGTCTCAAAAGCAATCAGGTAGTTAAAATATTGCTTATACATGTTCGCTTTCAAATCTATAAACTGCATCAAAAGTCTATATGTCACTGTTGTTTATTTTACATCCATATATCCACAACTCGTTCATGTAAACTATCAATAGGTTTTCTTATGTTCGATATGCATCATTGCATATCCAATACACGCAAGGCAGACAACTACTATCTATTTTCAAGACTTTCTTATCTGTTGACCAGTTTTAACTGCTATATTTTACATAGATTTTTATTACTTTAATCAATCTAATAAAAATAGCTGAAGTGAGTTACGTGGATGATTTTGTTCCTAAGGAAGTAAATTCTATTAAATATCATACAAAAATATAAAACCATTATCTCCAAGCAGAGCAAGTACTACTTTACAATTACAACTTACGAATTCCCAAGAGTTCGGAAATATTTCTTGCATATATAAATGGTGTTTGAAACTTATGACAAAACATTGTTAATTCAAACATGACAAATAAGAAAAAAAATTCCAAAATCTCTCTTACTTGTAACAAGCAAACTTCTTGTTTGGGAAGTGGCAAAATTGGATCTTTGACAGTAAAAGATTTTAACTTTTTATTTCTTAAATAATCTAATGTACCAAACATGTCTTCAGATTGTCGGAATGGACAGTTATACTCAAACCCTTGTGGTTAGAGAAATTTGAAGCAGTGCACACAGTTAACTCGCAGTGACACCAATAGAATTAGTAATAGAGTATTTAATGCACATTAAAATGTAATTCAATGTATGGGATAAGTAATACTAATCAAGAAAAGACTTACAGAAAGAGTAGATTGAGGAGTCTGTTGATGAAAAGGAGTGGGTTGTAAGTGTTCCAGCAGAATTCTCTGTCTGTTAATAGCTTTCTCCATTTTCACTCTGTATCTCTATCTCTAAAGTTCAACACAATTCAAGGTTTCTGTTTTTCTGTAAACTACAACTGGGATGAATATATAAAGGGAAGATGAGGAAATTTATGGTGAAATGAAGTGGAAAATCCTATTGTGATACAGTTATTCCCCACATTGTATCAGTTTTCTTTTTTTCTTCTACTTTTTTTCCCCCCAATTACCAATGAAAAATTGACCTGGCAATGAACCTTTGCTTCTTGTTGGAAAAATTGCAGTCTGCTCTCCAACCTTTTTATGAAGTGCAGAAGTATCACAACCCTTTTATTTTGACACCATCCTCCCATTAGAAAAAGAGTATTGTTATTTAGTATCACTACTATTATAACACAAGACTAGATGTTAATAAATGGGTGTTTGGTGTTAGATTAAAATCAGATTTTAAGTGGATTGTGATAGAAATTTCTGAAATGTGTAATTGAAAAGATGTGAGACTATAAAAGATGTGATTGATATTGATTATTTAAGTTTGATTTAGATTAAAATCAGACTTAAACAGACCTTAAATATTACTAAATGAAATGTATTATTAAATGAATCATGTTATTTCACATTTAATTGAACGTATTATATAATACTACTTAAGCATTAGTAAACATTATTTTTAAAAAATTAGTTGAAGAACTTTTAAATGATCTGGTCCAAAAATATTCTAGTTAGCGCAAGAACCATGAGCAAAATTGTCGATTCAGTTAATCTCAATAAAACATTACAGAAAAAAGGGAGCAATTTTGACTAACGTTTGGAATGATGGTGCAAAATTCAAAAGTTTGAGCTATTTCTGTGCTTTTTAAAAAACGTTTGAGGACTTGACTGCAATTTTCCATTTTCTTTTTCTCCAGATTTGGACTTCAACCCCGTTTTCCACAATGCGCGTGTAACACCTTACAGAAATTACATGTGATTTTGTCACTTGGGAGTAGGGACCACCAATCACCAATCAGCTTTTTTTATTAATTAATAATAAATTCACACTATGAATTATAAAATCTCTTTTACTCAAATTCCAAATTTCACGATCAGCTTGTGCCCCATTCACAACCGTCGCTTCATGCTCGCCCAATTGTCCAGGGCGAAGTCAGCACCCGACAAGCCTTCGAGACCGTCCATACTAGCTTGTTGGGTGGTTGTCCGTACTCACTAAGAACCATTTGTATTCACTTGAATTTCTGGATCAAACACAGCGATTACCCTTTTACGAGTATGTTAAAAATAATTTTTGTCCAGAAGATGATACAATACACCAATTTTTTTTATGCAGTATCTATTTATTTTTGACATTTTAAATATGATTCTCCGTAAATTGGCCTGGCCGAATTATAAAGGAATTTTCGAATTTCTTCATGGCAAGTTTCATAATGTTTGTTAAAATGTGAATCATGGAAGACTATTTTCTAGCAGGTCAAGCAGGAAACACATTGTTTGTGATCATCAATTTCCTCTCTTTTACGTGGAAACAGAACGTGAATAAATTAGGACAAATTTTGACCAAATTCAACTCCAAGGTGGGGTGGAGTGAGGGGACCCCCCAACCACCCACACCAATAGATAAATGATTCCATCATTTTCTTGGTGGCTTTCGAAAAAGAAAATTCAATCTTAGTTGGGGCACCACACCCCATAGCCTAATTAATCCCCATTTGCTTGATGGCTTTCGAAAAGGCAATTTATTAAACGTGAAAAAGATTTAAGCCATGTTTGGAGTTTGGTGAGATTAAAATCAGTTTTTCAGTAGATTTTGATAAAAACTGATGAAATGTATTGTAGAAAAGTTGTGTATCACATAAAATGTGTTGTTAAAATTAAATGTTGACATTGATTTTAATTAAATGTAGAAACATGATTGTAAAAAATGAGGCTCGACTAGGAGCTTAATCTTGTTTATTTTGCTGCAATCGAGTAATAATGTTTAGTAGAAGTGGTATTTAGCATTAATTTATCATTAAATTTAAATGTACAACATTAATTGACAACAATGGTTGACAATCATGTGTTGTTAAAATTCTACCATGTAAAATAAAAAACAATTTTTTTAGAATGGACGGATGTGATGATGCCAAACATATAGTACAATCCTTTATTTATGCGATAGTGATCCGTTGTTCAATTAAATTGGAATGATGTTTTATATATTGAACAACGTGGAATCTAAAAATGAGCATTAAGCACTAATTGTGGTAAATGATTAGTCATTGTAGCATGTATTCATTGGAAATAAGGTTGTACCTTCTCACGTCTTTACATAGCATTTCAAAGTTATTTTTTAAACATATCCACTGATTTTCGTTCTAAAAATTGATTTTAATTAATATAGAAGTTAACTATGTAATCGTGTTAAATAAGTTGCTTTTAAGTATATCTCAAGATCTAAAATTCTTAGTCCACGTCAACTCTTCGCCTTTGGAAAATTTTCGCTAAAGAAAAGGCAATAAAAAAACTGCATGCAATGCAATGAATACAAGGTTGACTAGGAAACACCTAAGAATCCGTTTGATAGAAATGTGGAAAATGGGTGGAAAGAAAATGTTTTACAAGGAAAAGATTTCCTAAAAATTGTTTTGCTGGGAATTGTAATTTATTATGTTTGATTAGTATAATTTTTCACCTGAAAAATATTGAAATTTTGGATCTTTTGGTGTTCATTTGACTTTGTTTTCCATGACAATTATTCATTAAAAGGATTAAATTTGTTACAATTGGGGATATAATTT
>CAIGRO010111147.1:0-10336 GCA_903798355.1 Fraxinus baroniana | reverse complement strand
AAGAAAATAAAGACTCTAAGAAGTGATAGATTAAGCGAGTATTTTTCTAGTGATTTTAATTCATTTTGTGAACAACAATGCATAGTTCATCAATGTTCTACACCTAAGACACCCGAACAAAATAGTTTGGCTGAAAGAATAGATAGACCTTTAGTTGAAATGATCAATGTAATGTTGATTTATGCTAAGTTGCCATTTAATTTATATGGTGAAGCGTTCTTGGCACTATTTTGTGCTTCTGGTCAAGGCCTATATATAGGAGATTCATGTTTAAGGATTTAACATGAATAAAACACTTGAGATCCATATATCATTCCAACATTAAAGAATCAAAATCTGATTTTTCATATTTTGCATTTTCTTTAGTGTTCTTAAAGTTTTGGGGATCACAGCGATTACATGTTCAGGCCTTCGATGTTCATTTTAATCAAGTTTAATCTAATTTTGTTCGTGTTTGTTGATCTCGTTGCAGCAATATTTGGTGTGTTTCTTCTTCAACTCCAGTGCATTTTTCCAATAGTAATGGAATAGATATACAAGTGAAAAATATAAAATTATTTTCGACAGTCTTGTGCCTTTCCTTTATTAGGAGTCAAATGTTTCAAAAATAACTTATACATTGGTCACAGACTACTCACTGAATTATAAAATGTTTCAAAATGCTCATTGAACTTTATCTCGTTTGCACTCCATCCACCACTCTCAAAAACTTGTTAACTTTTTTGTTGACGTGGATGGCTGTTTTCTTGCGTGGCGACTAGCAACGTGCCACATCTCACAGATTATCTAAGTCACATTTGGGTTATGCAAAATTTAAAGAATTGTCATCGGATCTTAAATGAAAGATTTTCGTTTTTGTTATTTTTTTAATGTTAAAAACTTTTTTGAACAATCGAAGATCGTGTCCCATTTTTTTTTTAAAGAAACGGTTTCAGTTTTTTAAAGATTTTTTTTTTTAAGTTTCATAATATTTTAATTTAAAATGTGACTTGGATAATTTGTGTGACGTGGCACGCCGTTAGTTGTCACGCAAGAAAACCATCCTCCATGTCGGCAAAAAAGTTAATAGTTTTTTGGTAGTGATGGATGAAGTGTCGACGGGATAAGTTCAATGAGCATTTTGAAGTATTTCATAGTTCAGTGAGTAGTCCGTGACAATGTATAAGTTGAGTGATTTTGAAACATTTCACTCCATTTATCAATATTGTCTTATTTCTCTTAATTAGAGATGACAATGGGGCGGGTTCGGGGCAGGGGGCACACTCACCCTGCCCCACCTTAGATGGGGTGGGTTCGGGGCGCGGGCTTGCCCCATTTCCTACCCCGTTTATTTTATTTTTTTCAAAAATTTTCAGTTAACTATTTTTTTTTAAATTTGTAATTAATTATTATTTTTTATTTTTCATGGGGCGGGTTCAGGGTACCTCTTCCCCGCCCCGCCCCGCCCCACCCACCAACCCGTCGGGCGGGTTTTTCTTTGCGGGACAGTGCCTGGGCGGGTTTTTTTGCCATCACTACTCTTAATTCACAAGTCATCATCAACACGAGTCTTTAAACCAAGTTAACTAAAGTTCATAGTTCTTATTATTCTCCTAGATTGAAGGTGATCCAGTGTTATCACAAGAACTAATCTTTCTTGTCATAAATCTCTAGCTAAAGTTCCTGAACTGATGTTTTTTTAGGAAGATGCCTTGCTATTGATTGGCGTAGATTGCATAATTTGCATTATGCTACATAGCAGTAATTTTGTTTTGTTCAGTCATTTTCACGAGTTACATGTTAACCGTTTGAGTAAAGCATGGAACGTCGTCATCATTTCTCATAAACATGGGCAGATATAAGGGGCAACCATTTATGTTTTTCATATGTGAAAAAATGTATTAGCCCTGTGCAAAAAAAGAAATTGTCAACTTGTATGACTCCGCCTCTGCTCATAAACGTATAAAATTTTACAGACCAGGTTGGCATCAATTCTAATGTCAATAGAGAGTAAATGTGCATATCCCCTTCACGTACTCTACTATATCAAAGACAAAGAGAAGGAATCATGGCTATTGAATAAAAAAATTTGTGAATCTGAAGAACTGATAATAGTGAATGCAGAAAGTGTTGGGAAATATCGCTTCCACTTGAAAGGGTTGGAGGAAAAAAAAAAAAACAGAAACAAATAATCAAGAACTTCAAAGAAGAATTAAAAGGCTCAAACATGTAATCGTTGTCCTCAAACGATATTTGCCCCCTCTTGAATTGAATTTAGATGCTTAAAGGGTTTCTGGCAAATGATTTGTACGATTTATCAGGTCTTGTAATAGAAAAACACTTGAATATTTTCTACCAAAATTTCAAGAACACAGAGAAATTTTTAAAATGAATGAAAAGAATTTTTGATCTTCTCTCTTTTGGAATGGAATACGATTTCAATTGGTTTCAATATTGTTTTCAATGTGTTTTGTGTTGATCATGATACATCTATGTATAGGCTTCAATTAACATTCACGAAATGGCGCCCAAAATTCAGAAAAAAAGTTGCAAATTTTTCACCAACAGCCACCAAAAATACAAACTAAAAAACCAGCCTAACAGCTATTTTTTAGTTCTATGCGGCGCATAGAACAAACCTATGCGGTCGCATAGAACGAACAATTGCAGGGCCTGAAAGCCCTGTATGTATGTATGTATGTGACCGCCTTTTGGCCTCCAATTCCATTTCTCATTCCAAATCCTATTTTATTAATTTTGAACAATAATTTTAACAGGAAGCACGACACTGGCTTTGAATAGATATTCTGAAGCCTGCCTCCTTATTTTAATTGAATGCAAAGAAGATTTAGGAAATTAACTGGTGTAATGTCATGGCTCTTGTCTCTTGACATGTAAAAGAAAGCATCTCAGGGCATCTGCCTTTTTTTTTTTTTTTTNTCTTCAAAGTCTATTCTTTATTGAGTATTTTCAATTTGATCCCCGAACTTTGGATTTCGCTATTTTTGCATTCTTTTCTCCAATTCTTCATCAAACATTGAGTTTTACCTACAAAATGAAATATAACACAAATTAGGTAGTATTTTATCCAAAAACCAGTAAAATATCATCGTTTAGGACCTAAAATAAGAGTAGAAACTACACTTATTAGAGATCACAAAAGAACATCTTAGATACAATGTAAGGTCTATTGACGCGAACAATTAATTGCTTGAGCAACATCAGACATGAAATTCTAAATAGACTCATTGAAGCATAAGTTTTGATTATAGCCAACACATTGAGTGAGAGCTAGGCTTTTCAAGAACGATAGACTTGAACCACTTACTTCCATTTAAAAATAAGATCAAACGAAGACCGTTGGAATTATTAATCTTCTTGTTAGTCTCTTCTTGTTGTCTATAAAGTCTACTGGTTACATGGAAAAGTTTGATAGTGGCACAAGTTTTGATGTCAAGCATCCATTTATAAGGAATGGAGTAGGTGGGCAAGACTGTAAAAGTTGCTGGCAAATAAATTCTAGACTGACTATGTTGAAGGTGTTATTTTAGCCTATGTTAGGATTTTTTTTATTTTTTTCAAAAACTCATTTTTAATCACATATTCTTATATAAAATAATTTTACGCTAAATCGAAAACTTTACCTTATTATTTAACCACACATTCTCCAAAAAAATGCATTTTAATAAAAAGTTGATAAAAAGTATAATTAAAAAGTTGTGAATACCATGAAATCGAGTTTGATAAAAAAAAAAAAAAAGTATAAACCAAAGCAGAGGCTTATTGCCCATTTGACATGACTTTTTTTTATCGATAAATGTAAATTCTATTGATCAAAAACTCATGTACAAGTACAACAAGCATACTTGAACAAATCAAAAATCAAAAGATGTACAAACGACAAACATCTATCGATCCAATGCTAGAGACTCAAAATGAACCAAAACATCAGGATACAAAGAGAACATAACTCCGTATTCATGTGTTTTAATCTGTCTCACTATGCTTAAAAAAAAAATTCGTGTTTCTAGCCATTCATATGTAGTACACTATACTACCAAGGGCAACTCTCTTCACCTTACTATGCCCGGATGTCCCACGGGTCTTCTTTTTGATCCATTTCAATGCACTACTAATTGTAGTCATTGATCTAGTAATGCCAACCATGATCTAATTTGCGTCCAAATGGAGGAGCTCAATGAACATTGAAAAAAATAAGTGTTGGACCGTTTCATCCAACATTCACAAGTTCTATGGATATTAAGGTGCATCAATTTGTCTTTTATTAGAAGCTTTGCTTGGGCGCTAAGCCATAGGATGAACGAGTTCTTTGGAGTGATAAAGGATCTCCATACATCAGCTTCCCATGCCTTCCGTTCTCCTTTCGTTCTGAAATGCTCATATGCCTAGGAGACGCTAAAATAATGCCCAGAAATCCAGCTATGCAATCTGTCTATTGCACCCTGTTTGTTCCCAAAGGCCTGCATCAAGTTGTCCTTCGTTTCTAACAGTTTTTTCATAAGTGGGGAGTTGTCTTTCTTAGCTGTCTTCTCCCAAAGACATGCTCCCCCTACGTAAACATAGTTCACCCATCTATCCCATAATGTATCCTTCTTTGCGTGGATGTTTCATAGGGATTTTGCAATCAATGCTGAATTCCAGCATTTAATGTCTCTGAAACCAAGTCCCCCTTCCGCTTTCGGTAGACACACGTCTTTCCAAGCTACCAAAGGCTTCTTAGCACGCCAAAGGAAGTTTCGACATAGCATAATGATCCTCGAAGTGACTGTAGCAGGAATCGGAAAGATGGCCAACCAAAAACACTCTACTCCTTGAAGTACGGCCCGTAATAAGTCTGCCCTTCCAGCATATGAGAGTGAAGATGCTGTCCAAGCACTTACGTAGGATGAGATCTTGTCTAAAAGAGGCGCAAAACAGCTGACTTTCAACCTTACGGCTGCAAGCCGGATACCCAAATAACGAAACAGCATCGAACCTTTTGGAATACTTGTCAACTCTTGAATTTCTTACAACTCATGCTCGTGAATACCAGCTGTATATAAACTCGATTTCATGGTGTTCATTCTAAGTCTCGACAAATCTCCAAATTTGGCCAAGCACTCCATTAAAATGCGAATTGATATAATATCCCCTCTCGAGAAAAAGTATCAAATCATCCGCGAATGCTAAATGTGTAATTTTTAGTGGACCACATTTAATTTTAGGGTGAAAATTAAACTCACTATTGTCTATAATAATATGCCTTTAACATTCTTGATATATACTCAAGGCAATGAAGGCATAACACAAACAAAAAAGGGGGGTAGAGGATCTCCTTGCCGAAGGCCCTTTTCTACCTTTTATGAAACCATGTAAGCTACCATCTAATGCAACGGAGTACGAAGGCGTAGTGATGCACTCCATAACCCAATCAATAAATCTTGAAGGGAAATCCATCCCAACAAGGACGCCTTTAAGGAAATTCCAACTCACCGAGTAATATGCTTTTCGAAGATCAATCTTTAAAAGACATCTAGGGGCGACTCGCTTTCGGTTATATTGTCTCAACAATTCTTGTGCAAGATGGATATTTCCCTTCATACTCCGTCCCTTCATGAATGCGGCCTGTGCATGATCAATAATAGTCTCAAGTATCGGTTCAATCTATTTGCGAGTATCTTCGTGATAACTTTATAAAACACATTGCAACATGCAGTTGGTCTAAAATCCCCAACGGTAAGTGAGTGGCTCGACTTAGACACCAAAGCAACGACTGTATGGTTTGTTTGCTTAAGCAGAGATTTTGAAGCAAAGAATTCTTCAATTGCACCCATGAAATCATTCCCTACGGTCTCCCAAGACTTTTTGAAAAAACATGAAGTACATCCATCGGTCCGGTGATTTATCATCACCAATATCAAATAGAGCTTCCTTGATCTCTTGCCTTGAAATATCCCTAGCTAAGGCTGTAACATGTTCCAAAGAAACCCCAGGTCCCGGTGATTTGACATGACTTTTACTTTGCTTTCACTTTCTTTAGAAGAATTTTTGAAAGAAGTTACCTTAATTTTAAAAGAATTTCCCATCTATAAGTGCTTTTGACTTTCTCTAGAAGCTTTTTTAACTAAACTAGAAGAAGCACCATAATAATAATAACGAACAAATAGAAACTCAAAGAAAACAATGCTCAAAAACTGAGATTATCATATAACAAAACTGTGAAACCACTTGGAGTATCTAAAGCTGTGGTGAAAAAATACTAATTGATAGTTGAAATCCATGCGCAATACTTACTGGGAATTGATAAAACTGGATATTATATGCAAAATTTAACTGATACCTAATATTGCGCAATCTGAAAAAGGCATTTTAGTCCACTAGCAGAGGCACGTTTATAAGCTACATGGCATCTAAAACATATTGAAGGCAACACCCCTCATAATACATAAACTTGTAAAAAGGGAAATCAAAACACAGTATAACAAAATGCCATCTGGGAAGGGTAGACTATGCTTATTCAATAATTTTCATTACGAAACGTGTTTATTCAACTGTAGAAAAAGTCTCATTTAAGGTCAAGTGAACCGGAGGATTTCAGACGTCAGGTGCCTATAATGACTCACTTGGAACTGGCAAGCTGGGATCTGAGAAGCTTGCAAGCAGCAACCATGTTTTCAAGAGCTGGTTTCACTTCAGCGTACTTGCGAGTCTTGAGACCACAGTCGGGGTTGACCCACAAGATGTTGGTTTCAAGAACTGCAAGCATCTTGTTAATTCTATCGGCAATCTCTTCTGTTGATGGTATCCTGGGGGAGTGGATGTCGTACACGCCAGGCCCAATTCCAGCACTGTACTTCACTCCCTCGCGGAAAACAGAGAGGAGCTTCTCATCGGAGCGAGAGTTCTCAATGGTGATGACATCAGCATCCATGTTGATGATAGAGTGGATGATATCATTAAAGTTGGAGTAGCACATATGTGTGTGAATCTGTCAGTTATAAAAGATGAGCTCAGTGTACCAAACATGAAGAGACCAAAGTTAAAGCATAATCGTATTGAAAGAAAATAAGAAAAGCACCTGGGTGGTATCCTGGACGCCTACGTTGGTGATTCTGAAAGAGTGGACAGCCCAATCCAGGTAGAAAGCATGCTTAGCTTTCCTAAGTGGCAACCCCTCTCTCAATGCAGCCTCGTCGATTTGGATAACAGTAATGCCGGCCTTCTCAAGATCCTCTACTTCATCCTTAATGGCCAAAGCAATCTGGTAGCAAGTTTCAAATCTGGAAACCAAGAAAATATCAAGTCAATTATAATCTGAATGACAAGAAAGAAGATAAAGAATTATTCCATCTCTTCTATTACAATTAACAGCTTAGAGGGATAAAGGGAGCAGGCATGTACCTTGGTTGGTCATTTCGGACGAAAGACCAGTTGAGAATGGTAACAGGGCCAGTAAGCATTCCCTTCATTGGGCGCTTGGTCATGCTCTGGGTAGCTGTGGACCAGAAGACAGTCATTGGCTCGGGGTGACTTACATCACCATAGATGATTGGTGGCTTCACACAGCGCGATCCATAAGATTGAACCCACCCATTAGCAGTGAATGCAAAACCAGATAATTGCTCTCCGAAGTACTCAACCATGTCATTTCTCTGGAATTTACACATCCCGAAAAGTAGTAAGTTATATTTTTGGATAAACTATTGGTACATAAAGGATGCATCAAAATAACTACCCATCTAGTCTAAAAAATGGGAAATTTTCTTTATTTGTTTCACAGACTAGAGCTTCTAATAGCTTACCTCTGGCTCTCCATGAACCAGAACATCAATGTCAAGCTCTTCCTGAAGCTTGACAACTTTGTTGATCTCCTCTTTGATGGACTTCACATACTCCTCCTCGGAGATTCTACAAGGAAGAATCGTATCTTTAGATCAAGGACTCAAAAGAATGTAGGAATACAAATGAACAACAAGGAATAGCCACTCACTTCTTGGCCTTGTATTCACGGCGAACTCTTCTAAGTTCAATTGTCTGAGGAAAGGAACCAATTGTAGTGGTTGGGAGGATTGAAAGGTTAAGCTCCTTCTGTTGAGCATCCAGTCTAGCACTGACATTAGTGGTACGATGGTGGTCAGAACCTTTCAAAGCAGCAGCCTGATCAACCATAGGTAGTAAACATTGGTGATTATAAAATAATTTCAGCAGCAACAATACCCTCAAAAGTTCAGATGAAATGGAATGCAGATTAATTACTTACAGCCTTTTGGACAGCTTCATTAGTCACCTTTGGAGAGGATTTCCTGGAGGCCTGGGATGCAGCATTGGCAGAGAAGAATGCCTGAAAAGTGAACAGCAGCCAAATGTGCAGGGTCAATAATAATTTGACAAAGAAAAGCATAATTTAGGGGACAAAAGTTCGCAACCAGTTTCAGGATACTACTGTCAAACACCATCTGGATTTATATTTCTAAGGACAATAAGTGAGACGTGTACCTCGTCTTTCTGACCCGTCAATGCCTTTGCCAAAGCATTTACTTCAACAACTTTTTGGGCAGCAAATGCAAGCCATGATTTAATTTCTGTGTCAAGCTTAGGTTCATTAACTAGATCAACAGCAGTGTGGAGAAGTGAGCAAGAGGTGGAGACAACAAGCTTGTCTGCATCACCAAAATCATTAGAAAAATGTGTCCATAAAAGTAAAACTTCAAAAAATAACAGCAAAATATTTGGACAACTTACCCTTCCCCACAATGCCTTCTACGGACTTCAGGGTGATGAGAGATGCATCCAGATCATTAGCCCAAATGTTTCGTCCATCAACCACTCCGGCAAACAGGTACTTTCCAGAAGGGAATCCATTCTTTATCAAATCCAAAGTCTTGGTGCCGCGTACCAAGTCAAAACCAAAAGCAGTAACTCCCTTCATAGAGGTAAGTGTTTTATATGCGTCCCCGGGGATATCAGCAAAATAGGTCTCAACGAGAACATCAAATCCAGACAGACTTGACTCGAGTTCAGCATAGGCCTTAGTGAAGGCTTCCAATTGGTGAGATTCGAGATCCATCACTAGAGTGGGCTCATCAAACTGAATCCATCCTTTAACTCAGCAATTACTTCCCTGAAAGAGTATTGCATATTTGGATGAAGATTCAGTTAAGAAAAATGAATATGGAGATGACACCATAAGAAAAAACTGGAAAACTAATGGCTCTTACTTGTAGATAGGAAGAATTTTGTCAAGAAGAGATAGAAGAGGAAAAGTTTTCTCAACACCCTTGGCAGGCTTTGAGAGCAACAGGTATGTAACAGGACCAACAAGCACTGGAATGGAATCTATGCCAATCTGCATTAGGGAAATGTGATTAGTTACCAGTATATAAAAGGATCTTTTTGTTGATCCTTAAGTCCTGAATAATGTATGAACTATAAAGTGTTCATAAAAACTGTTGGTAATAAGCTAAAATATTCCAATAGTTAGTGCAAGTTCTTGGTTGCCACTCCTGTAATTGAAAAGTGATTATTTGTTCCCATTTAGAAATCAAATTGCAAAACAGTTGTTTAACTCATTAAGTAAGGATATTAGATTGAAGAACAGTCACTCATCAAGTAGCATTAAATACAAAATGAGATATACAGATCACATACCGCCTTAGCCTCCTTGTACTCGGTCACTGCTTTGTGGGAAGAATAAGAGAACTTCACATCTGGTCCCAATTCAAGAACAATGAAGTGGCTGCATTGATAAATAGACAGGAATTATCGGCTAAATAAACGAAAGGAAGTTTACAATAAGTAAAAAAATTAAGTCATTAGAGCAATCACTTACTAGTTGGTGTCGAACCACTTGGTCATTTCCATAGCAGGCACGGAGGCATTTCCTCGGGCCATGGAGAAGTAAGTGTCAAAACCAATCTCATCACCACTCCAGTTGTACCTTGGGGGAACAGCACCGAGCATTGCAGTTGTATCAAGTACCTGATCATAGTACGCGAATGTGTTGCTGGGAACATACTTAATACCAGCATCAGCCATCTGCTTCCAGATGGATACCCTAAGGTCGGCAGCAACCTTTTCCAAATCCTCAGCACTGCTCTTGCCATCCCAGAAAGATTAGAGAGCGAATTTTAACTCTCTTTTTGGGCCCATACGGGGATATCCAGCAATATGAGATGCCATTTTTCTGGCTCTAGAGTTTCAATCAATCACCATGAGAACACCAGATTTCATTGTTAAAAAATCATGCACCCATGTGGGTTTCCTTCATAGAGTTACATATATGATAAGATGAAGATACTAAATCAACGATGGATTGAGAATTCACATTATAATGGTTGTTCAAATTTTAAATCAATGA
>CAIGRO010111110.1:0-10288 GCA_903798355.1 Fraxinus baroniana | reverse complement strand
TCTTGTGTTTCTCCTTGTAATTTTTACCTCAAGATCTCCTTCAATATGTATTCTAGGGTCTTTTTCTGTGTTGTAATGTCTCTCCCCTTCTTTTGGACGGCCCTAGAGTTTTAAAAAATCCCCCACAAGATTCGTTTCCATAAGAGTTGTATTCAAATTCGAAAATAAGAATTTTTTTCCCCGAAATGGCCTGTACAAGCGCCCAGTACAAAATGGGACGGCTGCCCAGGCTTAATTATTTGCTTCTGTTGGTTGTTTTGAAGGTTGGGTGATCACCCAACAAATATAACTGGGCGGTTGCCCAGTTTTAAAATTTTTGCCAATTTTCTTTTCCGCCATTTTCTTCCATCTTGGTCCTCATCATCAAATTATTTCAATTGTAGTGTTTCAACTTTTACTCAAATGCATATTAGTCCCCAAAATTCCATCAATTGGCCAATTTGTCCTTCTTTCTTTTCTAATTGCTTAGAAACGGTTTCAAAACTGGAATAAGATAACAAATAACTTAAGTTAAGTTAAGTAAAATGTAATAATAAAACGACAGAAAAGTTTAATAATATGGCCTCGAATAAGTGCACAAAAATGCACTTATCGCTTGTATGTGTACACTATGACTTTGGGCACGTTCTTTGCACATTGATGGTAGGATTAATAAAGTGAAATTTAGATTTTGAGATTTATTTCTGTAGGCAAGTTATAAAGGAAAACCTAAAAAGTACTTGCAAAATATTTATGGTCAAGTTTCCATACCTTATCCGATGTTTGCTAATATTAACCAATAAAATAGGATGCCTAGTCGTACTGAATTAGAATATAACTAAAAGAGTAGTCTTAACAAAAGACATCAGCTCATGCAACTGATGAGATGAAGGGCTCGAATCAAGGGTTTAACTAATTATTTTGCTAATTTCAATAGTTTCATAGTTCTTGAATTATTTGTTTTCCTGGAAGGCAATTTAGTTTTTTTATTTAGCTTAGGGTTTTTTTCTCTGATTAAAGTCCCAGCTAGAATTTCAGTCATTTTGATTTTTTTAGGTGAAATATTACTAAAGTCAAAGCACGGTTCTATGCCTACACCTTGGCTCCGTTGGTTGGAGGGTGGAATAGAATTCTTTGATCATGTTTTTGAACAATAACAGAGAAAATTGGAAATTTTCAATTTTTTCCAATCCAAAATTGTATTTTACAGATTTAACAATTTTTTTTGACCAAATACAGTGGAGAATTTTGTGGCTTACTCACTAATATTGCTCTAATTTTAACTTGAAACACCATCACCACCTAGGCTAGGCTTCTAGGCCTCCAGCTAGTCCCAATGGGGATTCTCCAAACCTATTTTATATATTGAAAGAGAAGAGTACAAGCTCAAGAGAATATGTTCCTAACCTTAGAAATTATAACTCGTGAAGAAGAAAAAAGTATTTTTAAAGCAATAACTATGGAAGTACTACTTCCATTAGAATGAATTCAAAAAAAATTTTAAAAATAATTATTACGAGAAAAAGAAGACCACTTATGCATTACATGGCCGGACGTGCACATACAGAAGATTTTGAGCTTCTGGATTTAGCCTGCTTTTATGTTCACTTGGGAAATTTACCTTACCCTAGTACTTATAACCCTTGAAATACACCCCTTCATTGGCAAGGCAATATGCTGGTCTGTAACTTATGTCATGCCAAAGAAGTAATGCCTCAAACATAAGTGATGCCGGGCAAAATAGCGATTATTCCGCATGCGGGGATCAATAGACAAAGACAGGGAATAAAGCAAGAGGAATACCAAAGGGAACGATAAGAAATCTTTATTATTCAACGACTGAATGAAAAATAATCCACAAGCTGGGTTATGTAGCCGAATATGCAAAATTAGTGAAAATTTACCAAAAATGATAAATTTTAATTTTATTACCAAAATAAAATACTTAATAAAAGAAATAACATCACCAAAATTCGTCTCAAATCGAGCTCTTATTCTATGTCAAAAAGGTAATCGAAATATTACCATAAACGGAAAAAACTAACTTAAATTGATGATTCGGAAAGGAANATAAATTTTAATTTTATTACCAAAATAAAATACTTAATAAAAGAAATAACATCACCAAAATTCGGCTCAAATCGAGCTCTTATTCTATGTCAAAAAGGTAATCGAAATATTACCATAAACGGCAAAAAATAACTTAAATTGATGATTCGAAAAGGAAAATAGCTGAATTTGGCTTCGAAATCGATGCTCACAGAGCAAAGCTGGGTGACCACGACATGCGCGCCTAAAAGACCTTTTTGGATTGAGGTCATGGGCGTGATTCTGACAACCGTAGCAAAAGTTATAGCCAAAATACCGAAACATGCCCATAGATGGCCCCAATTAGAAAATACCGCCAATTATTTACCAATCTTGCGCTGATCTACCAACTCATGGTATCTTAGCGCCATTAACGTACTATCAGACAGCTCAGCCTCGTCTGACTCGGATCCTCCTGCATCCATAAGACAGATATTATCAACGATATTCTAGAGGCCACCCTATTGTTTAAAAGATTGACAGTCATGGCTGAATCAAACTCAATCCATATTCTTGTTAATCTCAACCCAAGACATTATAATCCCATTCAGCAATGATCAAATATCCCTGCCTCAAAATTGGTCCACACCAAATAGAAGTTGGAGTAGGTTGCAAGGCCTTGTCCAACATGATCTAGAATGATACTATTGCCAACAGCCTCACCTTGGTTACCTTTAGCGCAGCCATTAACATTCAACTTGATCTACTGCCTATCCTGATTGAGCCATCTAACATAATTAAGTTTTTTAGGAACTGATTTTCTCCATGTGACGTCAAAAATCATATTTCATGTTGTACCTTTCTGATTATTTATTTAAAAGAAGCCTCCTTCTTGCATTAAGTTAATCAAACTTGGAATTCGAAAAATTATTTTGTAAGCATTCATTGTAATGTCACCATAGTTCACTTCATTTCTCTCTAACCAGATAAACTAGAAAACATACAAGGGAACCTCGTACAGGTCAAGGTGCGGCATATTTACCTGAAAAGCACCAAGATTAAAGCATATCTAATTTAATCATTTCATTGAATCGAAACCCAAATAAATCACAGAAGAACACTCAACATCTTTGCTCTACTTCACTAGAAACAAACACATGCTGCAGTTCACATTCAGAGGCTAAGTTAATCGCTGTTCTATATTTAATGGTAGCATCAACCATTATCCTTTTATTCCAAAAATAAAAAAAATAAAAAAAAAAACGACTTTTCCAGAAAAATTTGGTGCCATAAGAATTTACATGCTGTTTGCATTGAGAATTATGATTTAAATATCCTTGCTATAAAATTATCAGCTAGCTAAATATTTCGGAAACAATTTATAATGACTAGGGAAGTGCACTTTGTAAGACCTATTAAGTGGCCAATATGTTATTAAATGGGATTTTATATTTATAACATTAAAATTATTTAGTTGTTTGATAAATATTTATGTGCAGGGCGATTGACAAGCAGATAGTTTTATTTTTTTATTTTACTTTGAAATAAATAGAAGCAGCTATTATTTAGCTGAAATCCTATTGTTTAACCTCATCTTGAGACAAAAGTTCGTTAAAGTCGCATCCACAGATGCACAGCATGGCAGACCCATACTGCTAAACCGGTGTAATAATTCCCAGCTAGATTAATGGAGTTCTTTACGTGATGAGTGAGCCCCACGCCTCAAGCCCAACATTATAGGGGACCTCAAATGTTGGGGTCCTTTCATTCATTCATTTTTTTTTTCATCAACCATCCAGTTAACTCAACATCAAAACCGTCATTTTCCACGTCATCAAAGGCACGACGTGTCGCCAACAGTAGCTCCATTACCATCCATCATCCGTGTTCCCCGCATGAAAAGTGAGAAGTGAGTGTGATCATTTCCTCATTTTATTTTGTTGTCAAAAGTCACGTAGTAAGTTGTATGCTGGTATCAATTGTTACCGTATACAATTTAAGAATTTATATTATTTAGGACTTCTCTATTAATATTAGCAATATAGATATATTACAATGTATATAGGCTAAATAATAGGAATCAGTTAGAGGCTCTCCGTGTATGGCATTTGACCTACTTTCCTTGTATAGACTTTTTGACGTTGATGAAGGAGAGGGGGCTGAAAGGCATAGGGCACTTTTCCAAAAACCTCTATTCGTATATTTCTTGTCTCTCCAGTTAATTGACATGGTATCAGAGCGGGTTTGATTACTTGCCTGTTTTGCAATTTTTTCTCTCTCGGGAATGTTTAGGTGTTGATTTCGGCACTGTCTGTGGCTATTTTTTTGGTTCTTGGGTTTCTGTCGGCATCAAAAGTGGGTGTTTTAGGTTCGGTTCTTGCTGTTGGCACCATCAGTTGCATTTTCCAGTTCTGGGCCATTGTTTTCGGCGCCGTCTGTGGTGTTTTCTGGTCTCTCGGTAGTTTCTGTGTTGTTCCTGGTTTGATTTTCATTTTCAACTGTTTCTGTTTTGTTCTTGGCTTGGCTTTCATATTCGGCAGCTTCTGATTTTGATTCCAGGTTTAGTTTCATATTTCGGTAATTTCTGTTTTGGTTCCTGGTTGGCTTTACTTCTTGGCACTTTCTGTTTTGAGTTTCTGGTGTGCAATCTTCTAGTGGGCTATTTTTCTTTCGGTTTCATTAAAGAGAGTAATGTCCACACACATCCAGCTGGTGATTCTGATATATTTGGCACAAATCAATAGGTAGCAATTATATGGACAAAATGTAAATTTACCTTATACATTATTTTCTGTAAATATCCTGCTTGACTGTATAAATATGGTGAACCATTGTCAATAATATACATTGGAATTACTGGAGTTTATCTTTTCCTTCATGGTATCAGAGCCATAACAGGCAAACGCCGGAAATTTTTGATCCAACTTCTCATCTCTTTTCAATGGCGCAAACACCACAATCCAGCGAGTCTAGCACCATAGATCTGACAACATTGATCACAGAAATTTCTAAACTCACCACCTCATCCAACTCTTCTCTCCCTCTCACCTATAATATCTCATCTCAATTCCCGGTTCCCATGGACAGGAACAATTATCTCAGTTGGAAATCTCAATTTACAGACATTCTGGACATACATGGACTTGGAGATGTCATCAAAAACACAGTGGATCTACCCAAAGTAATGGCAGACGGTACTGTCCACCCAAATTTCGCTCGGGACAAATTAGTTCTCAGTTGGATCAAGGCTACATCTTCACCTTCCACTAAATCACTTCTCATCTCCTGTTCTACTGCTTCTCAGGCATGGAATCTATTCGCTAAGCGATTCTCACCATTAGCAGGCAGCCGTGTGCGGCTCCTCCGAGATGAAATTCGAACACTTAAATGGGACAGCAACACATCAATCTCTGACTATCTCAATCGAGCAAAATCACTCTTTGATTCATTAAAACTTGCTGGTGGCTCTATGGATGATGATGAACTCATCACTTACACTCTCGATGGACTGGGACTCGAATTCAGAAATTTGGCTACGACACTTCATATGCATCCCGATCTGGAGTTTGATCAATTCTATGATTTAGTGTTGAAAGAGGAGCACTTACAAAGGAGACTCAATCTTACCACCGCTTCTGGAGTTGCCATGGTTGCTGATCGGAGACCCACTAATCAGACTCAAAGTTCATTTTCCCATCACAGTAGCGGCAGAGGACTTGGCAAAGGGAATCAAGGCCGTGGACGTCGATTCTTCCCTCCTGGTTATCATTTACCGATGTGGAATCGAGACCGCCACGCTGACGACCAGTCACCCCCATCTCTCTCCGATGGACGTCCACCTCTCCTTCCCACACCCACAACAACTCCTCCACGCAAAAATCTGATTTGCTTCAGGTGTGACAAATTGGGTCACATAGCCCGTTATTGCCCAGAACGTGGGCCTCAGACATTTGTGGCCTAGACCACTCCTTCAACTACAGCAACCCAAAACTCCCTTTGGTGCTTTGATTCCGGGACAACCCATCATATAACACCCAGTCCAGATGCTATTTCAAACTCTCACCCTTACACAGGTACGGACATTACAGTAGTTGGTAATGGGAACGAACTAAAATCACTCATACTGGGAATGCAAAATTAAGCGGATCCCATAAATTTTTACATCTTAATGAGGTTTTGTGTGTCCCTGCTATTCAAAAAAATTTAATATCCATTCGTCGTCTTTGTCGTGATAATGCCTACTTTCTTGAATTTGACTCTAATGGATTTTGTGTGAAGGACAACAAGACAGGGATTATCCTTCTCACTGGGAATAGCTCGAATGGACTCTATCATATTGAATCATCTCCACCCACTACCAATCAGATGGCTTTCTATGGTGCTCATACAACTCCAGACATTTGGCATACCCGCCTTGGTCACCCTGCACAATCTGTCTTTAATATTCTCTTACATACATGCAATTTACCCGTTCGTGGTGCAATAAATTCTATTAAGAATTGTCATATTTGTCCGTTGGGTAAATCTTGTCGACATCCTTTTGAATATCGTAATTTTCATACACAATCTCCATTGGATTTATTGCATCTTGATTTATGGAGTCCCTTACATATTCCGTCGAATCATGGATTTCGCTATTATTTATCAACTGTTGATGATCACACCCGATTCACTTGGCTCTATCCGTTAGGAGAAAAATCTGAGGCTCTATCTACTTTCATTACTTTTACTAAAATGGTTGAAAATAGATTTACATCCACTGTTAAACAAATTCAAATCGATGGTGGCGATGAATTTATGAGCAATCATTTTATCTCATTTCTTTGTAATCACGGGATTTCTCACCAAATCTCTTGCCCGTACACCCCTCAACAAAATGGAGTGGCAAAATGGAAACACCATCATATTGTGAGTATGGGCCTTTGTCTCTTAGCCCAATCTCACCTTCCATTCAAATTTTGGGTTGAAGCTTTCTCTACCGCAGTATTCCTGATTAATCGATTGCCGACACCTCTTCTTGGCTCCAAGTCTCCATTTGAACGACTTTTCTCTCGAGCCCCACATTATACTATGCTTAAAAGTTTTGGGCGAGCTTGCTTTCCTCATTTGGTACCATACAACAAACATAAACTCGCTTTTAAATCCACACCATGCGTATTTCTTGGATATGCTGCTCACTACAAGGGGTATCGTTGCCTTGACATGACAAGTGGACGAATCTATATTTCACGGAATGTTATTTTTGATGAAACAACATTTCCATATGCTACGAACTCATCTCCAAACACAACATCCATGCCAACTGGGCCTTTCTCTCCTGCCGCATTAAGTGAGAATTTAATTTGGCCTCATGATATTCATCTTCCAACCACTAGGCCTTCAGAAATTCAGCCCATTTCCTCCTCCCCATCGTGCCCAGTGGACACCTCTAGTTGGATTCCCTCTCACCTGGATTCCTCTTCTGTGCATGGGCCTTTATCTCCCTTGGGCCCTCTCTTTCCTGAGTCAAGTATACACTCTCCTCTCCAAAACTCTTCTTTGGGCATATCTTTCCCTCCCACAGAAACCTTCCAAGCTTTTCCACCTTCTTCCCCCGACTCGCCAAACCCCCCAAGAAAATTTCATTCTCTCTCATCTTTGTACTCCCAAACCAGTCCTCATCCCTTACCCCTTGCACTCTCTGCTATTTTATCAGATCCCTTAAATCATGAACCCACCAATTTTACAATTGCTGCTCGGTATCCTCATTGGAAATCTGCTATGAACGATGAGTATGAAGCTCTCATACGTAATAACACATGGTCACTGGTTCCAACATCCCCTTCTATGAATATTGTGGGTTGTAAATGGGTTTTTAAAGTGAAGCGAAAATCAGATGGGTCCATCGATCGCTACAAGGTCCGCCTTGTGGCCAAGGGATTTAATCAACGGGAAGGTCTTGACTTTGATGAAACATTTAGTCCAGTGGTTAAACCAGCCACGATCCGTACCATTCTTACACTTACTACTTCCTATGGCTGGCCACTCCAACAACTTGATGTTCGAAATGCCTTTTTAAATGGGGTCCTACAAGAAG
The DNA here is from genome assembly GCA_903798355.1 of Fraxinus baroniana. Taxonomy (NCBI): domain Eukaryota; kingdom Viridiplantae; phylum Streptophyta; class Magnoliopsida; order Lamiales; family Oleaceae; genus Fraxinus; species Fraxinus baroniana. Next base: position 2,205 of record CAIGRO010111110.1, on the reverse strand, counting down.
AGGTCTATATGAAGCAACCCCTGGGTTATCATGATCCCTCTCGACCTCACCATGTTTGTCGCCTTCATAAAGCTCTCTACGGCCTTAAGCAGGCCCCTCGTGCTTGGTTTCAATGCCTATGCTCCTTCCTATTGGACCGTAAGTTCACTTACAGCCGCTCTGATGCTTCTCTATTTTTTTCTCACTCTCTAGCTGGTTCCATCTTCATTCTTGTCTGTGTTGATGACATTATAGTAACTGGCTCTGCTGCTCAGGATATTGACTCCTTTCTAGATCTCTTATGTTCTACCTTTGACAGTCGTCGATTAGGTGATCTCTCATTCTTTCTAGGTATGGAAATCTCCCGCACATCATCCTCTCTTTTTTTGGCACAAACTAGGTATGCAGTTGAACTGCTCAAAAGGTTTAATTTGACAGAGTGTAAACCATGTCCCTCTCCACTTCCATCAGACACTCGACTTTCTTCCACTGACAGCGACCCCCTTTCCGACCCCACTCTTTTTCGGAGCATGGTGGGTGGCCTTCAGTATCTTACCTTCTCTCGCCCTGATCTTTCCTTTGCAGTCAATCAAGTTTGTCAGTTCATGCATAGTCCTCGTACTACTCATTTACAAGTTGTTAAACGCATCTTTCGCTATGTGAAAGGCACTCTTGAACATGGCCTCGTGTTTCATCGCTCTTCCGATCACTTCCTACATGGGTTCTCTGATTCAGATTGGGCTGGCTCTATTGATGATCGTAGGTCTACAACTGGGGTATGCATCTTTTTAGGGCCCAACCTTCTTACTTGGACTGCTAAGAAGCAGACCACTGTCTCTCACTCCAGTATGGAAGCTGAATATCGGGCCCTTGCTTATACAGCTGCGGAACTTCGTTGGTTCGATTATTTATTTCGCACACTTGGCATTCCAGTCTCATCCACTCCATGCATCTATGTCGATAATGTCTCAGTCATTCACTTGGCTACCAACCCCGTGTTCCATGCTAGAACTCGCCACATTGAGATCGATTATCATTTTGTTCGGGAACTCATTGCCTGCAAATCTCTAGCAACTCGCTATGTTCCATCCTCTCATCAACTTGCCGATATATTTACTAAAGGCCTCTCTCGCGATCGATTTTCGTTTCTCCAATCTAAGCTCAATCTCTGCGTTGCTCCGTTAAGCTTGAGGAAGGGTAAAGAGAGTAATGTTCACACACATCCAGTTGGTGATTCTGATATATTTGGCACAAATCAATAGGTAGCAATTATATGGACAAAATGTAAATTTACCTTATACATTATTTTTTGTAAATATCCTGCTTGACTATATAAATATGGTGAACCATTGTCAATAATATACATTGGAATTACTGGAGTTTATCTTTTCCTTCATTCATCATGTCATCCAATAAGTTAGACTCGGTCCATATCCGTTTTAATGGCAAAAATTATTCTGCTTGGAAGTTTCAATTTGAGTTATTTGTCAAAGGGAAAGAATTGTAGGGTCATATTAATGGGAGTAATCCCGCACCTAATGATGCCAATGCTTTGTCTAAATGGGAAATCATGGATGCTCGGGTTATGACCTGGATCTTTAGCTCAATAGAGCCTCATCTTGTTCTCAATTGAAGGCTTTATAAAACTGTTGCTGCCATGTGGGATTATCTAAATAAGGTTTACAATCAAGACAACACAGCTCGGCATTTTCAATTGGAGTATGAGATGGCTAATTTCACACAGGGAAGTCTCTCCATTAAGGAATATTTTTCTGGTTTTCAAAATCTTTGGGTTAATTATTTAGATATTGTTTATGCTAATGTTCTCGCTGTATCTCTCTATGATGTTCAAGCAGTGCATGAAACAAGTAAGAGAGATCAATTCTTGATGAAGCTCCATTCTGATTTTGAAACTGCATGTTCTAATATGATGAATCATCATCCTGTACCATCTCTGGATGCATGTTTGAGCGAACAATGAGTGAAAGCGAACATAATGATACACCTTACAGGACTTTACATGATTATCTCTACCCCGTATGCACATCTATACTATCATGTATTATATTTCCACACAATATGCCATGCATGGACCTTAAACCGGGAATGATTCAACTTTTTCCCAATTTTCATAGACTTGAAAATGTAAACCCATATGTGCATATTAGGGAATTTGAAGCGGTGGTTGCAACTTTTCACAATCAACATGGTACAACGGATGCAGTC
>CAIGRO010111105.1:0-10417 GCA_903798355.1 Fraxinus baroniana | reverse complement strand
TAGCACTCCAAGAGACCAGATTATCGCCAAGATAAATAGAATAGCTAGAGATGAAGCGACGAGTATCGGGACAACCAGCCCAATCAGCGTCAGAGTAAGCAACGAGGGTATCGGAAACAACTGAAGGGCAAAAAGAAAGACCAAAGTAAAGTGTACCCTGAACATAGCGTAAAATGCGCTTGACAACAAGAAAGTTATCTGTAGTAGGGACATGCAGGAATTGGCTGACAGAGTTAACAGCATGAACAATGTCAGGGTGAGTAATGGTTAAGTATTGAAGAGCACCAACTAGAGATCTGTAGAGAGTGGGGTCTGAGAAAGCAGGTTCACCCCTAGTCAGATGCTGATAGATGATCATAGGAGTGTGAACCAGCTTACTGTCAAGTAACTGTGCTCGAGTAAGAATATCTCGAGCATATTTAAGCTGACTGAGAAAGAGACCATCAGAAGTGTAAGTAGCTTCCAGACCAAGAAAGTAGCTGAGAGAGCCTAAATCCTTGGTGGCAAACTCAGAATCGAGCTTACGAGCAAAGCGATCAAGAAGAGAGGAGTTGTTTCCGGTGATGATGATATCATCAATATACAAAAGCAGATAAATAGTGTTAGACTGCTGATGAAAGACGAAGAGAAAGTGTTTACCCGGCTACAAGAGAACCCCAGAGTAAGAAGAAAAGAACTGAAGCGCTGAAACCAGGCACGAGGGGCCTGCTTGAGGCCATAGAGAGTTTTCTTCAGTTTGCAATCATGATTTGGATATCGAGGATTAATGTACCCAGGGGACTGTTCCATATAGACATTTTCAGTGAGAGTGCCATTGAGAAATGCATTTTTTACATCAAGTTGATGGAGAGGTCATCTGTTTGTAACAGCAAGAGATAGCACAACGCGGACAGTAGTTGCTTTGGCAACAGGACTGAAAGTGTCAGTGTAGTCAAGATCAGGTACTTGGGTGTAGCCTTTGGCTACAAGCCGAGCCTTGAGGCACTCAATAGATCCGTCAGGAAAATACTTGGTCCGAAATACCCATTTGGAACCGACAATGTTGGTGTTAGCCGGTCTAATGACCAAAACCCAAGTGTGATTATGTTGCAGAACCTGAACTTCTTCATCCATGGTAGCAAGCCATGTAGGATTCTTAGCAACAGATTTGAATCCTTTAGGCTCAGTGGAGGCAAGAAGAGCAGTGAGCAATTTAGAGGATCCTAAAATACTGAGATGCACTGGATGGCGAGTCTTGAAAATGCCAGCTTTAGCTCGTGTGATCATGGGATGAGAACCCATATGAGGAGCTGGAGCAGGAGTATGAGTAGTGAGAAGCGGAGTAACAACAGATCCAATAGAAAGCGATTGAGGCTTTTGAGAAGGTGAAGAGGGACATGCAGAAGAGTCAAGTAACTTGCAAAGACTTGTTCAATGGATCAGTACAAATAACACATGGGTTAGACCTAGATGTAGTAATATGCAAAGAATGATGCAAAGGGGATAGTGAGGGTAGGTCGGGATAAGGTAGGCTTGGTTCAAGAAATTTAAAATGTGGAGTGAGGAGATGGGCTGGGCCTGAGAGATATCTTTAGAGGGAAATTGGTGTTCATCGAATTGGGCATGTCGGGTGATATAAATCCTGGAGGTACCGGGGTCAAGGTAGCGAAATCCTTTATAAGAAGGACTGTATCCTAAAAACATGTAAGAGATGCTGCGAGGAGAAAATTTGTGGGGTATATGATCACGCAAACAAGGATAAACACGACAACCAAAGGGATGAAAAGAGAAGCTGGTGAATTCTGAACCTAACCCTTAGAGGAACCGGTGGGATTTATCAGTCCCGTCAATGGGTCTTCCAATGGCATGGAGTTGATCACAAAATGCTTTGAACGCTCTGGCATATTCTGTTATCGATCGAGTCCTACGTTTCATCAATTGAAGGTCGTCCTTGAGACGAATTTCTCTGACTTTTGATCAATGACTGAAGGTGTTCTCGAGTACTAACCAGACCTCGCATGAGATGGAGAGGCCTACAACCTCGGCCATGGCTTCCTCAGTGAGAGAGGAGAACAGGAGGCTCACAAGAAGCTGATCAGTGTTTTTCCACACCAAGTGTTTGCTGTTTGGCGTCTTAGAAGCTTCAGGGTCAAAGAGTGGCGGTGGTTGTAGAGTGCCATTCACATGGCCGAGTAATTCTTAGCTTTCAAGTAGAGGGATAAGCCGACTCTTCCATAGGAGATAATTAGAGGATGATAATTTTATGGTTATCATGTGAATCATGGTGTTGAAAGGGAAAAGGGTGGAGGAGGTGTTTTCGGAAGCCATTGAAGCAAATGGATCAATGGAGGCTAATCCTTGGAATGCTTTGATACCATGAGAGAGTTCGAACAATTCACCACACTTCAATCGTGGTGAGTAAATCTTTTATATATAGTTACAAAGCAAAGTTATAAATGGTAATTACAGTAAAAATGGAAATAAAAAATCTATACAAATCAGTCTCCTAAGATCAAGGTAACGTATCCTTGACAGGTATATATATATATACATACATACATACTATGAAAAAGCTATTCTTTTTAGGCCACCAAAAACCCTTTTTCCTAAGTCTATTTCATTCTTTTTAATTTTGTTTTTGATCATCCACTTGTAACCATATTTGACAGAGATATATGCAAAAACATGTTATTTAGAAGAGTTACACGTCGTTACACAAAAATAGAAAATTATTGTTACGTCAAGATATATATAATTATAATCGTTAATGCGGTCAACTTGTGATTTTCTTTTGTAGTGGGAACCATTTTGTTACTACATTGATATATTCAATAGGTTATGTGTGTCCTTAACGTGTTTATATAAATAGTTAGAATTTCAAATTCTTGCATTTTGTTGAATCTATAGGTATAATTCATGGGTACCTATTTGATTAGATAGCAAGCATTTTCAATAGTTAAGTGATTTCATATATTTCTTAGGTCATTTTATTTAATTAATAGGTTTTTCATTACTATTTGTGTTATTAATTTTTGTTATCTGTAGATGACTTTCTCACATAGATATAAAATTTCGGATGAAAAGCACGTTCTTGCACAAATTTCATAGGTCAACAACACCAGATACATTATAGTTGTCCTCGACAAATTCGATGGACAACAAAAGAGCTAGTTCAAGGACCGTTGTATAGAGAATGCTGGGAAGTCATGGAACTCAAATTGTCTAAGCAATTAGTTCATGCAATTGTGAATAAATCGGTAGTGTGCCCAAAATATTTTGAGGCTTGGTTCAAGACGAACCAAATGTTTGCAAGATTTGGAAGGCTAGAGTTTGTATTAATAATAGGCTTGAAGTGTGATCAAGCACCTAAAGGGTTGGCTTCCGACAAAATTATAGAGAAAACCTAGCTACGGGACAAAATGTTTTCTAATAAAGGCCAGGTAACTTGTAGCTACCTGGAGAATTTTTTCTTGAAATGTGTAGACCGTAATGATCGTTACAAGCTTCGATTGGCACTAATTACTGAAGGGGTATTCAATTCGAAAGATCGAAATGTAAGGTTACATCATGATACTCTCCACTGTAGACAACTTGGATTTATTCAATGCCTACCCATTGGGGGACAGTATGTTTTAAAATTCTAATCAAATCACTGCTACGTAGATGAGGGAGAAAGGCGAAGCCGGCAAAGGTCATTGATTGTAACAAGATGTCTTACATGTTGTATGGATTCTCTCTTGCTATTCAAGAATATATGGGTCTGTATTTATTTAATTTCTATTCAGTGCACGTTGTTTTGTATTTTCATATATGGTAACCACTGTTACAAACGTCATGTTGTTGTAGGTGTATGAGGCAATTCCGGAGTTGGGAGCTCGATTCTCGAGTAAAATTGGTGACGACCTCCAAAGGATGTTGTAGTGGTCTAGCACAAGACAACCTCAAGCCAGAGCATATTCAGATTTTTTTTGACAAGACACTCGTGAGCAATTTACATATACAACTGCGCTCATACATGTGGAATATATAATAATTCATTTTAACGATATTTTCTCGTGTGGGCGACGTTGTGCACTCTCATTGCAGGTGCACTTGTGGACGACGTTGTGCACTACTGCTGAAGAAGAATTATAGTTATACTTTGTTGATTTAGTTCCTTTGGAAGATGCAACAGACCCCGTTTTGGACAGTCTCATTGTTCAATCAATTGAAATACAAAATTGTCCACCAGAAGGTAAAGTGATATGAAATGATGAGAACAACAACTGAGGCCAGAAATCTCCGAGAGATAATGCAAATGGACTTCATTTGAGAGATTTCAGTGAAGGTGAAGAAGAAGGGCATTGCAATCCAGTCAACGACCTACCATCAACTTCTAGCTTGGGAAATCATCCACCAGTGAGGCATGTATCTTTGGATGAGATAAGAGCTCTGTTGACTGAACAGAGGGAGGAGGTTGAGATCAGGCTGGACGAATTGAGGGAGGAAATGAAAGTGAGGTTCACTGGTATCGAAAAAGGAAATGGGAGATCATGTGTGCAATATGAAGGAGCACGTGTCCAATTAGATAGATGTGATCAAACGTAGGGTTGATGATGCAGCTACATCAACACACATCTAGATAATATTCTTAACCGGCTTGACCACCTCCCAAACGTATCTCAGGTTAAGTGATAAAAAATGTAGGTTGATATAAATTATTGAACAAATCACAACCTAGTTCTACCAATTCAAAACTTTCTCCATCAATAAAAAAATTTTCACATTTAGATAACAATCAATCATAACTATTGTGCTCAAAATGATTTGGAATCTCACATTGACAAGCAACATTTTTGAAAAAAAAAAATTAGGCACAAATAACATATTTGGTCATGCATAGCTCATGTATCAATAACAATTTTAAACATCAAGGTGATCTAACATGTCAATACAAAATTGTGAGTAGAAATTCGCTCATTTAATTAATGTTTAAGCTTATTTAGGTATTAAATAAGTGTGCACAAACACACATGAGTGAAATCCCAAATGAAGAACCGATAAAATTGAAAATTAAGACTTCTAAATTTTTACTAAATCTGAAATTAAAATCAAAACTGAAAATTAAAAAGGGTTTACTGAACAACGCCCTGCAAGTAAGTTCAGGACGATTTTCTTTCATTATATGTTTTTTGTTGATTTATACTGGATATACTGTCGAGTAGTGCGTATCATATGAGCTAGCATTATACGATTGGTTCCAAGTCATTTGTGTTAAATCTTCTTGCACGGAGCAAGTTAAATTTTAATTTTAAAATACCGAATAATCTCAGTTCATTATTTGATGGATCAATACGAAATAAGAAGCAAGCAAGCTGAAACTGAATTAAGTGGGATTGAAGATGCAACATTTCATTTTCATTTTGTCTAATGCACTCGAGCTTTCAATGATTACTGGCCTGTGGCATTACGTCCTGGGAAATTATATTCATTCAGCCATTGAAGTTGAAGAATTTAATAAAACAATTTATGTGGAAAAATTCAACAAATGAAAAATAACAGACATAATTGAGTGATTAATTGCCTTATCGATTGAGGACAATGAACAGTGTGAAGGATAGTATTAACCAGCTAAGTATGAAATATCCGACTAATCGAGTTGGCCCCACGTCCTCTGGTTCCTGCAAAATGCAACCGGTTTGATCATACCCGATGAATATTTTCAAGTCAACAAAAATACTCGAGCTTTCCAGATTTTTTACCTAGTCGAAAATATATTTAGAAAAACCGAAAAAAGAAAATGACTTCTCAAGCTTTATCCTTAATTATTAACACTAATTTTACGTACTGTTGAAAATGTAATTTTGCCAGGCCCAATAAAAAATTTAATTTATTTACCGGAGGAGGAGGGATTTCTGTAGGAGTTTGAGTTATGTCAACTTCAAAGGGCCACATGTATCTGTCTGGTTTCTCATTTCTTGCTAAACTCCAATCATAAAGCCTTCTCTCCTCTACTGAAGATAATATAGAATGTGATTCCTGACCACAAAAAATTACGTTATTCAAAATATGTTTAGTCGGGAGGAAGAAAAAGAACAATCGATGGAGAATTAACTCTTAAGAGCTCCAACTCCTTGCTAAGCTCTTCTTCAGATAAACCCTTGTTCATCACTTCTGCAACCTTGTTCTTGTATTGAACTGTAACCTGCAAGATATGAATATTGGGTGGGTAAAAACTGGAAACTTGGTTTTTCTTTTATTGCTTCATTATGTTGAAATTTTAAGGACCTCATCATACGAACACGCCCTTCGAAGCCCAAGTCTCCCATAGTGATCTGCATCAGTAATTGCTGCACTCTAAAGAATACTTCGTTAACCAACTGTAAGCTCCGGATATGGTGACGATTTTACTGTTATGTATAAGTGAGATGAAAATAATAACGGGTTACTCAAATAAAAGCATTGGTGTTTCAAGGTGAATACTCGAGTCAATGTGGTATCAACACTCAAAAAGTTCAAACCAGCAATTTATCCGTCTAAGGTTTAAATGAGTTGTCAGATTTGAAGCCCAATTACAACTTAGATTAGCCAAAATATATTCTTCAACAAATCGAAAAGGGAACTGGAAATGAAAATATCCAATGATAGATGTTAATTACATACCAATACCACGAATAGCCTTTTCGACATTAAGAGCTGATATCAAAGATGGAGGCCCTTTTAGAACTTCGGCTGGCGTCTCCCACTCTGGTTCGGCCTCTGTTGTGCTTTCAGCCGTCAAATCATCGGCGGAGCTTCTACAAATGAGTAATTTTCTGGGAGCAAAATATGTAGGAAATGGACATGAAACTATGTTGTAACATTTTGATGGCACAAAATTATGACAGGCAAAATAAGCTGAGGTAGTGGTGGACGAGACCATGTTTATAGTATTCATTCTATGACTTAACTTTTGTGAAATAAATTTGCATCTTTTAGTTGTAGATTTTTTTTTTGCAAAGTGGATAACGCTAAAGTCTCTTATTACCAAACAAACCCTATCCTTAAGGTTGTCTTTAAACTTTTGCCAAGAGCTGCATATAATTTACATTTTAAGATTTTTTATCCGCCAAAAATAATAATTTTTTTTTTTTTTTTAAATCTTAATGTATTGAAACAAAATAATTAAATTTCTTCGTCACATAATATCGAATATAAATGCATACTTTGCAAAATAATATGTTTTCGAGTGACAAATCAATTCAAGTTATTGTGTTCTTGAATGAATTCATAACCTTGAGTCTTGAGTAAAACTATTTTTCTATCACAAATACCCCCTAATAAGACATTTGTTGAAGTTACAAGGATATTTTACATTGTACTTTTGACTTGTCGAATCTCAAAGAAGAATTAAAACTTGGGTAAAATCTTCACTATTTTCTTGTACAAATTCAATCGAATTCTTCGACTTTTAAAATTGGATGATCTAATAAAGAGAATATACTTTAACCACATTTCGCAGTCTTTAGAATAGGGCCAACCAAGTCCTCCGGGGCATAATTCAGTGGTGCAAAGGACATGAATGAGGTAGTCTCAATTGAACTGGCAGCCGCAGTGTGAGGGTTTGATTCCTACCTCTAACGAGTTTTTGTTACCTATTTCTACGAATTNGCATAATTCAGTGGTGCAAAGGACATGAATGAGGTAGTCTCAATTGAACTGGCAGCCGCAGTGTGAGGGTTTGATTCCTACCTCTAACGAGTTTTTGTTACCTATTTCTACGAATTTCCTCGAGATTGGGGTTCAACCTTTTTTTTTTTTTTTTTTTTTAATTAAGAATAGGATTAACCAAAGCTTGTGGAGGATATTCTCCTTGAAATCGACAGGCCTGCCCAATGCAGAATGTAGTTGACACAAAATATTCTTTTCATGCATACAAATTGCTGGCAAGCATTACAAAGAATTTGGTGAGATGTAATGATCAAAGAGACCAATCAGAAAGAGAGTTGCACTTATAGCGTATTTCGTACGTATATAGTACAGGGTAACACTCGACAATACTCGTTTTTAAATTTTAATGACTAAAGATATGGTTCGTGTGGCTTAAACACCACACAAATGTGGTTTTCTTGAAGGACTATTGGTGGATTTTCTTGTCAACTGTATAGGCGACTGTTAAATGTGATTTCATATAGATACAAAATTAATAGTGATAATTGTCTGGTTCTCAATTATTGTTTAGTAGTGATGTCCAATTAATGTTGTTAATTCTAACTCACGTGATTAATTTATTGAATTTGCTATTCTTAATTACTACCTCCGTCCCTAAAAAAAAAATGCTTGTTTCCATTTTCAATGTCTAATTTTTTATATATTAATTAATAGTTGGAAATATAATTTTTTCTTATATTTTTCTTAATATACCCCTACATTATATAATGATTTAAATATGATTAGTTTATATTTGTAAATAACAATGTACGTTAAATAGGGGCATATTAGATAACGAAAAAATGTCTATACTTTTAATAAGGAAAGTTTATCTTTTTAGAACGAATGTAATGTTTGATTTGGAGGAACTCAAAACAGTTTTAAACAATTGCTAACCATTCCTTAAGTATTTAAGGTTATCAATTTTGCTCATCAAGTCTGATTTTTTTATGAGAAAAATGTGATACAAGAGACTAATCTATTGAAGTTGTGCAAATAGGTCCTCAATTTTTATTTATTGACATTTAGATTCTCAAGTTTGTCCTTAGCGAATGATAACTCAATCTTTATTTCTTTCTCCTTCAATTTTATAGTTATTATTTCAATCAGATTGAGTGTTTTCCACATTTTACTCATTGAAATATTAAGTAAGTAGGAATGCAAGAGGACAAGGCGAGGCCGAATAGTCCTAACCATTCTCGTCCCATCAATGATTTTTGAAAGGGGGAGTGGGGATTTAAATGTATCATTTTCCTCTCATTTATTTATTTATATTTTTTCTTAGGTGGAACAGCGACGCTGACGCATACATAACATTTGTCATCCCAATTTGCAAGTCATGTACCATGTGCGGACAAAAAAAACGTCCATTTAGGAACGGAAGTACTGCAAATTTCAAAAGGTCTCCACCCTCGATTATCCACGAGGTAGGGTAGGGCATGACCATGTTGGATAATGACGAGGAATTGCACCATCCTTACTTGTAAGAGTCACATACCTGCTTAATATCGATCATCTCACATACTTCCTCAAGTGGAGAAACACTCGTTGCCCAAACAGTTACATGTTGCCTGCTTAATATCGATCATCTCACATACTTCCTCAAGTGGAGAAATACTCGTTGCCCAAACAGTTACATGTTGATTTAGTACTCATGTAGTCGTCCTGCCTTACATTTCATTCTATGGGTAATTACTAGATGTTATCCTTACCTTTTACTATTACTCTGAAAAACGTCTATATCTTTTTCTTTTTTTTGGCCTTTTCACACTTTATTGCGCAAAATGTTATTTTCATCAATTTTCTCAATTAAAAGCTATGAAATAACGAATATATCATTCTGTTTAAATAAAACAAAAGAACAAAGAAAGAGTCAATTGCAACTATAGTTCCAATTTTTTTTTTTAAAAAGCGCAAAGAGTCCTAAATAAATTATTAAAAGGGTAATTAGCATATAATGTTCATATTTTCACTATTATTGTAAAAAACGTTCATACCTTACATTTTTTTGACATATTCACCTTTAATTACACATTTGATTGCACAAATCATCATTTCTATTTATTTTCATTCAATTTCTCGATGAAAAGTTATGACATGACGAATATGCCCTCCTATTTAAAAAAATATAAAGAAAATATTTTTTTAATTTTTTAATAATTTATTTGGGACTCGTTTTCAATTTTTAATTTTTTTTCTAATTTTATCAAAATTTATTTGGGACTCGTTTGCATTTTTTTTAAAAAAAATTAATTTTTAGTTGTTTAATAATTTTTTTGGGACTTGTTTGTACTTTATTAAAAAATTGGGACTATGATTGCAAATAATTCTTTATTAATTTTTTTTTTTATATCTAAATATGAGGGCATATTTGTTATTTCATAGCTTTTCTTGAGAAATTAAATGAAAATGAATATAAACGATGGTTTTCGCAACAAAATGTGTAATTAAGGGTGATAATGCAAAACAAATGTAAGATAAAGATATTTTTCATAATAATAGTGAAGGTATGAACATTATATGCTAATTACCATTTTAATAATTTATTTAGGATTCGTTTGCACTTTTTAAAAAAAAAATTGAGACTGTAATTACAATTAATTCTTTTTTCTCTTTGTTTCATTTAAACAGAAGAGTATATTTGTTATTTCATAGTTTTTAATTGTAAAAATGGATAAAAATGACCTTTTGTACAAAAAAAAATGAAAATAATAGTGAAAACATCAAAAAATGAAAGATAAGAACGTTTTCAACAATAATAATGAAAGGT
>CAIGRO010111076.1:0-17194 GCA_903798355.1 Fraxinus baroniana | reverse complement strand
ACAGAGATGTCGTGAGAATGGGGGAGCGTACGGCTTGGGTTTTGGGAATTTGGGGGTTTCAATTTGGGAATTCAGGTCGTGAGAATGGGGGAGAAGCGTGATTTATTTGGTGAAGAGTCGTGGGTTTAATTACACATTGGCAATTTAACGTGAGGTGTTTGCCACGTAAGAAAACCGTCAGCCACATGTAATTTTCTGTCAATTTTAAGAGACGGAGCGGAGTGAGTGATGGATGGGTAACCATAAGGAAAGATGAGCGAGTGTTAGGTAACACGTTAAAGTTCAATGAGTAAGTGGTAACAACTTGAAAGTTCAGTGATTGTTGATTAAATTTACTCGTTGAAAATGAGTAGAAAAATGAAAATGAAAATTTTAATGTGTACCAAACAAACATGGGCTAAGCCTTGTTTGGTACACATTAAGATTTTTATTCACATTCTTCTACTCAATTTTTTTTTTATCTAAACTTTGTCAAACAACCCCTTATTTTATTAAACAGAGTTTTTAATCCAAATAGATAATCCCTGGAGAAGTATATCACAGAATTATAAGCAAAAAAAATATGATAAATAAAAATAATCAATTCAGTTAGGATAAACTGGCAAAATTAGGGTTGGACATTAGTCGGTTCGATTCGGTTCTGAAGAGAACCGAACCAGCCCAAAGTTTTCGGGTATTTAATAAATGGAATCGTCAGATCCAAATATAATTATGGAACCGTTCAGGATGGTTCGATTCGGCTCTATACCATAATTAATTTTTTTAACATTTACAGCAACACTACATAAATACAACTAATGACATGTTCATTCGTAACTTTTACAAATTAACGTAACCAAAATTTTTAATGTTTATACGACACTCAGAGAACTAATCAGTAGCTACCACCGCCGATGAAATGAAGGAGCTTCAAAATCGATTTGGGAATGGGGGTGTAGGTTTTAAAATTATCAAATAATTTGGGTTTATACGGGAGTGGGCATACTACTTACCAAATGAAATTAGAATGGAAAGGGAAAGGATATGGCTCAAATGTTAGGCTAACAAAAAATTAATTTGGTTGGATTTGGTGTTGACGGGACTTGGTTGGTTTGTTTAATTAATTTGTTAATTTGTTTAGAAAATTAAAATAATTTAATTAATTCAGTATGAAAAATTAAAAAAATTATTTAGATTCAGGTTCTTATTCGGTTCTTTGATTCTTGGGCTAGAACCAAGAACCGACCCAAACTCATCGGTTCTCGATTCGGATACCCGTTCGGATATTTAACTTATGAAGAACCGTTCGATTCGGGTCCAATCCGGTTCGGGAGTTTTATCCAGTCCTAGGCAAAATAGTAGAAAAGGAGCAAACTAAGGGTCCGTTTGGCATGTCTTTTTTGAAAAGTCAAAAAGAGATTTTGAGATTCAATGTGACTTCTTCTAAAAGTATTTTCAAAATCGGTCCAATTTAACTTATCTTAAAAGCACTTCTAGAATAGAAAGTTCTTTAAAAGATTATTTTTCAAATACAAATAAAAGTAGCTTTCTCCAAAAATTCTCGTACATAAAATAAAAGTAAATGTCACGCTAAACGGACCCTAATATGGATGACAATGAGATGAGAATTCTTCTATCCTCGTGAGGATCAGTTTCATATTAAAGCATTTGTTGGACGTTCTGAACCATTTGTTGCTCATCACATTCAACCTTCGAAATGTTGAGATTATTTAATTTAAGCGAAGCTCCAATTTATGGCGTTTCTCCTTGGAAATAATAAGCTACTCTTTTTATTTACTGTCATTTTCGGATTTAATGTTCTGTCTTTGATTTCTCTATGCATTGGAAATGTTTAGTTTTACAGTGTGTTGATTGAGAGCTAGATATATTCTGATAATGTGGATTGATAATTATAATATGCTATTTTTCCCAACATCTCCTACATAAAACAAAAGTAATAAAAATTAATGTCACACTAAACGGACCCTAATATGGATGACAATGCGATGAGAATTCTTCTATCCTCATGAGGATCAGTTTCGTATTAAAGCATTTGTTGGACGTTCTGAACCATTTGTTGCTCATCACATTCAACCTTCGAAATGTTGAGATTATTTAATTTAAGCGAAGCTCCAATTTATGGCGTTTCTCCTTGGAAATAATAAGCCAAACATAGTATTATACATTTACACACAAAAATCTCTATATGGATACCATCTTTCTACATTATTTGCCTTTTACCTCACTTGGGAATTTTTTACATTATTAGACTCATGTTAACCATTGTTAAATTGTCATTGACAATTCAAAATTTACCAAAAGAAAGCATTAAAAGGTAAACGAATATACAAAATTAGCTTCATCTCTATATTTTTAAGCTAAAGAACGGACTCAAATAAGCTTAGAGCAAGAACATACATATGGAACTTGCCTCCCTAAAGGGTCGTTTGAATAAGTTGAAAGAGTTTACTTATAGTAAATTATCTAAATAAGTTTTAAAGCAAAAAAAAAAAAATTACTTATAACTAACTTTATTAGGTTACTTTTACTCATAGCCAGACGACATAGATCTAGTCAGCCACTAGTTGCTAGCCGACGAAAATGATGACACAAATAAGAGATCGTTGGGAAAGACATTTGAAAAGTCAAAAGCAGTTTTTAAACTAAAAAGTCATTTTTGAACATGTTTGATGATTTTTTAAAAGTTATTTGTCTGGTTAAAAGGGCCTTTAGAGGAAAATGACCTAAAGTAGATTTCTCAAGAAACCTTTTACAAGAAGTAAAAGCAGAAATCTTGCCGAACAATCCTTAAATATAATTCCAGGAAGCTGATGAAGGAAATGCCATTTTTTAACTGAAACAAAGACTAAACTCTCATAGGTAGATTAATTCTTAAGCTTTAACTTTTGGGGTATTTGAGCACTCATGTTGTCTTTTGATAGACAAGTTGCATGCAAAAGGATTTATGCACTTTAAAATAAAGCCAGGTCAAGAGATATATTCCAGCACTCAAGCCAAGTCTACAACATAACATTACTTTTTTATGAGGAAAAGACTTGGAACTGAGATGTGTACATGGAAGGTGACTAAACAACCATCTTCTTCTGCATTTTTAGATAGTTTTAACTTTTAAGGAACATCAATCATGTTTCCATCCGACTAATGAATTTCAACAACCCTTTGATACAATATAGTCACAAGCCTTATACAGTCGAGTAGCATACAAAATGTGCATTATAAAGTTCCCGCATAGCTTGCAACGAAAATTTACAAGATTCAATATGAATAAGCACAAGTGATTCGATTCAATTCGAATGAAATAGGACATTGACATGTAGAATGTTTCATCTTGTTGATACTAGACAAAGACATGGAAACTAAAAGGAAATTCATCATACTATGAGTAATATGAGTATCTGCAAACTGGAAAGGTATTCAAAAGATGTATCTAAAATATGAATTGAATCTTGATCAACTGAATCTGTTTATCAATGCATCATCTCATGGAAAATGTGGATCGAGTTAGTTTCTCAATCTGCAATAATCAGCTCCTCCTTGGGCTCATGCCAAGTCTCGAACCACCATTGATCGATTTTAACACTGTCCTTTTCGCCTTCATCAATAGTAATAGGTAAGTTAAGATCAAAATCGCCCTCCATTGCCACAGATTCAATGGTTTTGTTCCCTGTAAATCCAGTGTAATGAGCCCTCTTGTGACCACCCAAAGCTTGGCCCGATGAAAAGATCCTCGAGCATGTTGGACACTGAAAACTTGCAATGACATTGCATTCGATCTTGGAATTAGCTTCAGCAACAGCTAATGAGCAGGTGTCCACCTCGACTGAAGAGGTACTACCAAGCATTTTCAAGCCAAACTTCTCGTCAAAATCTATTAACATTTTAGAATCATGACCATCAACTATTGTTTTGTCACAACAACTAGATTTCAACACACCACCATCAGAAATTTCTGAATCAACTTTCTTCTCATTTTGACCAGAAAACCCCAAATTCAAATCATCTGAATAAGGCAAGTACTTTTCAGAAAAAGCAATTCCAGAGCCAAGAACGCGAGTGGTGAGCTTTCCTACCGATTTATCCATCGCACACACCTTGTTGACATCAAATAAGGAATCTCCACCATCATTCATATCAATTTCTTTATCTTTACAAACTGATTCATCTCTAAAATATGCAGAATCATTACCAGTTGATTCTGTAACTGAATTAGACCTATCCCAATTCTTCACACCCCTAGACAGCATTATCAAACACAAAGCCACCTCTTCTACTTCCCCAAATTCAACTCCACTTGATGATAGAGTCGGATCAGTCTTATACAATATCCTCGATCTCTTTCTTCGAAGAGGACACAAATTACCCAAGTCTGATGAACGCTCAGCAGATTCATCAGTGTCTCTTCTTGATTTGTTGGAGTGACTCTTCATATGACCAAACAGGGCTCTCATTGAATCAAATCCTTTGCCACATTCCTTACAGTGATTCTGATTCGCCACGGATTTCTTGATTGAATGACATCTCATATGACCAGAAAGAGCTCTTAAAGAGGGAAACACTTTGCCACATTCTTTACAAGTTCCATCCCTTGGTGTATCTCCATGTTTTGCATCAAAAGTCTTCCAAGATTTTTTTGGATTGTCCCTTAATTCGTAGCTATTTTTCGGATCATCATCTCCCAAGCCCATGTTGGTCCCACAATTCTTGATCTTTTCTTGAACTAGATATGTGCTGTTTGATTGATTCTTCGAGTTCTGAAAACTACCCTCTTGAATCTCTTGATCATCGGTACCTTCCAAATCCATTTGGCTGTCAAATTCCACTTCAGCTGCTTTTTTTATAGCTGAAATCAAGGCTGAATGAATCCTCATGTGACCTCCCAATGACTTACCACTTACGCAACTCTTGCTACATATCTTACACACATGTCTCTGTTGTTGCACTTCTTCCATTGCTAAAGCTAAAAAACCAGATGAGCAAATTCAAGAAAAGTCAATTTTTCTAAAAAAAATATGCTAAATTCAACATCCCATTAAGATGAAAATACCCAAGAATTCTATAGAAACAGAGAATTACTTGAAAATCAGATCAAGAAAAAAAAAACCCACAATGGATTAGCAGGAACGAGATCCAGTAACTGGAAAAGTGTTAAAGGGACCCCTATAAAAGAGTGGTTCAGACTCGATTGAACTCTTCATTCGCCCGAAGAAAAATATCCAAGTGAAGAGATAAAGGGCTGTTTGGCAGTGATGTATGCTCCGATAAAACAGGACACGTACTGAATTCTCTCTCTCCCCCTCCCCCTCCCCCTCTAAAATCTTGAGTATTGATGGTAGCTTTGGGCTTGTAATAGAAGAATTGAAGCCTTGCATGGAAGCAAAGAAATGACCCGCGGACTAGTCATAACGACCTGGAAATGAGAAAGTAATTTCATGATTTGTATTTTGTGGTGACTTCTTGGGATTGAAAAGAGAAAATTTTATTTGGAATTAAAAGATTTGCTCAATGGTGGCGAGTTATTGGCCGTATAATACACACTGGAGACGAGAGTGAGGGGAAATTGGTTTGTGTTAAAACTACAAATGTGTTTTTCAACATTGGAGCCAACTGCCATAAGTAAATTCGGACTCGGTGCTTTGTGATCATGTACGGTCAGTTAGATTAGGGTTTACACTCTGATATATATAATGCCCAAGTGACATTTCATCATTGATTGAGTAAATACTGATGAAAAACGGTCGATGAAATGTCACTTTGGCATATGTACACTCTGGTGAACTCTGATATACACGTAGAATAACTCTGTAAATAAAAAGGTTGAACCCCAACGTTGGGGGCCATCACCTGCCCTGTCCTGAACTTTGGTGAAAGATGTAAATTGCAGGTTATGCCTTCAAGGGTACAAGATGGAAGACTGCTTGTATACTTGTACTTACCTAAGGGCCAAATCCATATTTCAGGATTCGAACCCTTGACGCTAGCCTCAAGCAAAGTTGAAACTTTTCTATCTTCCCCTTTTATAACTTGGAGATGTGCCTTGAAGACAACTCTGTAAATAATAGGGCTATGTCATCGTACCCGTATAAATCAAAACGTTTTTAACCTCGAAATAGGATTATGCACGGTTGCATGATAGTAAAAGATAAAATTAAAAATATATATAAAAATTAAACTTAGGGATGGCAGTTTTTTTCCTGCAAAATCGGAGCCCCACGGCATGACAGGGAAGGTTTCTAACTGTTTTTGAGTATCAAATGTTTTTTTAAATCACTATAGCTTAACTTTCTTATAACCAAATACGAACTGAAGACTCAGGCCCAATTCACAAATTACCTGATTATAGAATTTACAAGAATTTACAAGAATTTTTTTATATAAAAAATAAATAAAAGGGCAGGACCGTAGAGATGGCAACAAGATGGGTTCGGAGCGGGGTACGTGTGGGGCACCCTCGCCCCGCCCCGCCCAGCCCCTCCCGGCCACTCTCCCACCCCGCCCCATCTTAGACGGGACGGGGCGGGTTCGAGAAGTGAGCTTGCCCTATTTCCTGCCTCGTTTAATTTTATTTATTTATTTTTTTTACAAAAATTTCTTGTTAATTAATTTTTTCTTAATTTTTAATTTTGTTTATTCTTCACGGGGAGGGTTTGGGGCATTTCGGGGCGGAGCACCCTCTCCCCGCCCCCGCCCCACCAACTCGTCGAGGCGGGTTTTTTTCTCCCCATTCGGGGCGGGGTGGGTGCGGGGCGGGGCGGGGCGGGTTCGGGGCTCGAGCTTGTCTCATTTCCTGTCCCGTTTAATTTTTTTTAATTTTTTTTTTTACAAAAATTTCTTGTTAATTAATTTTTTCTTAATTTTTAATTTTTTTATTCTTCACAGGGCGCTTCGGGGCGGGGCACCTCCCCGCCCGGCCCCACCCCCACCCCCACCAAACCTGTCGGGGCGGGTTTTTTTCGCCTCATTCAGGTCGAGGCAGCGCCGGAGCAGGGCGGAGTGGATTTTTTTGACATCCCTACAGGACCGACTGCCACCCCTAATTAAATTTACCTTTTATATATGTTGAAATTTTGTTAATTTTGTCTTGTACTATCAAGGCTCTGTTCATTTCGAATTAAAATCAGATTTTAATATAAATCAAAGTCAAACAATCAATATAAATCACATCTTTCATAGATCTCATAGCTTTTCAACTAAACATTTCAAAAAATTTTATCATAATTTACTAAAAATCTAATTTTAATCTCCACCAAACACCCACTAAATTTAGGGAAATTTGTATTTCATCTTATCGAAATATAATAATTATATCCTCAATTTTTTTTTTTATTGTTTTTTGCATCATTCATCCTCAACCTTTCAATTATGCAACAAAACTCGTCCCTCCCTCCATTGTAGGCTTGTAGTAAGAAATGATAGATTCGTCACTCTTTAAATAATGAAAAAAAAACAAAAGAAAACAATAAAATAACAAAAAATAATGAAATTTGAAAATGGAGTCTAATTTTTCAAAACGTACGAATAAATCCTACAAAGTATATGAATTGTCTCCAACTTGATGTGTTTTCCAAGTAGTATCACGAGACCCAACACCAAAACTGTACACCATTTCCTTTTGCAGCAGGAGCCTAATTAATATGCATAGAATCTATTGACACCACTTTATAATCACTCATTTAATTCACATGAGATGAATTGAATAGACAGTATGAAGATATTAAGGTAGATAAATCATTAATTGCTATCAACATCTACATCAACCTATAGTTGCTAAAATCGAACTAGATCGATCAGTTCAACTAGATAATTGACAATTGCAAACAACTCAAGAGCGGTTGAATCATTGACTCACTGACTTGATCATCTACCCATAGTCATAACTATTGTTTTAGTCAAATTTTTAATTCGACAATGATGATCGAACCATTGAGTCACTGATTTGACTAGTAACCCGATGACGTGATACCTTAATGTGGTCATTGAACCATTCGAATTTGATAACCATGCATCTACTATTCAATGACTTTAGGTCATATCAAGCGTTGCACCAAATTTTGCACCAAATCTTGTACCAAATTTTGTATCAAACTAAAATTCATCTCCAACTATTACACTAAATCTTACACCAAATGAACAGTGTTTAATCATTTTCTTCTCTTTTTTTCTTCTTAATAATTTATTTATTCAGAATATTAATTATTTATTCATNTGCACCAAATTTTGCACCAAATCTTGTACCAAATTTTGTATCAAACTAAAATTCATCTCCAACTATTACACTAAATCTTACACCAAATGAACAGTGTTTAATCATTTTCTTCTCTTTTTTTCTTCTTAATAATTTATTTATTCAGAATATTAATTATTTATTCATTTTAGAAATATATAAATTACTAAATAAATAATTGTGCGAAATTAAGGAAAATTTTAAATTCATGAAATGAATATATTATTAAAACATGATACAATTAAAACATATTAAATTAGTAAATATGAAGTCGAAATATCATTGCAATTTAATTCTCGAAATTCGTATATTCTTCCCACAAATGATCGATTAAATAGAACTCGTTTAATGTAGATATGTGGTTATTATAAAATATATCATGTTAAGTATAAATAATCGTGTTACTTATATTTTAAATTTTTTATTCTTATTTTAATTAATGCAGTAATTATTATTTTTTAACATTTCAAATTTAATTTAAATGCAAATAATAATAATACGAATACTAATAATATCCTTTATACTAATAATAATATTAATAATTTAATGAAAATGACACAAATACTCTCGAAAACTAATTTTGTCAAAATAAAAGAAAGGGTATATTGGACTTTGCACCATTTGGAAAAATGGTGCAACAGATGGTATTGCATTGGAGACCCCTTTGCACCAAAATTGGTGCATTTTGGTGCAAAAGGGTCTCCAGGAGATGGCCTTATAGTCTATGGAAGTTATGCTATTAGATTATCTATAGGGTAGGATTAAATTTGGGACAACCAGAAGAAATTGCCAATTGAGGACTGGATCTAGGTTCAAGAACGCTGGACTATATTTTATAAACTAGCAAGACAAATAATTTTAAAAAATTCACCAGTTTATAAACCAACAAAAAACAAATAGGGTCCTCAAAGAAGACGAGTTGACAACAGAAAATATTATGCTCCTAACTATAAGACCATATAGCGACATTTGATGTTCTTCGGACTATAAAGAGGAGTATAAAAAATATCAGAAACTGATAAGAAAAAAAATGGTAAAGAATTCAGCATGTGCCTCATAACTATGCTCTTTGGTCCTAACACAAGCAGCACTCAATCCAGGAGACGCGTTCATGCAACAGCAGGCATGTCCTTGAGCCAAGCATCCAGTGGCTTTCCAATTGAGTACACGATAAATCCAATTTCCCTTAGCTTAGCGGGATTGATAATGTTCCGTCCATCAATCAAAGTAAAAGAAAGGGTATATTTGACTTTGCACCATCTGGAAAAATGGTGCAAAAGATGGTGTTGCATTGGAGACCCCTTTGCATCAAAATTTGGTGCATTTTGGTGCAAAATGGTCTCCATTGGAGATGGCCTTATAGTCTATGGAAGTTATGCTATTAGATTATCTATAGGGTAGGATTAAATTTGGGACAACCAGAAGAAATTGCCAATCGAGGACTGGATCTAGCTTCAAGAACACTGGACTATGTTTTATAAACTAGCAAGACAAATAATTTTAAAAAATTCACCAGTATATAAACCAACAAAAAACAAATAGGGTCCTCAAAGAAGACAAGTTGACAACAGAAAACATTATGCTCCTAACTATAAGACCATATAGCGACATTTGATGTTCTTCGGACTATAAAGAGGAGTATAAAAAATATCAGAAACTGATAAGAGAAAAAATAGTAAAGAATTCAGCATGTGCCTCATAACTATGCTCTTTGGTCCTAACACAAGCAGCAGTCAATCCAAGAGACGCGTTCATGCAACAGCAGGCATGTCCTTGAGCCAAGCATCCAGTGGCTTTCCAATTGAGTACACGATAAATCCAATTTCCCTTAGCTTAGCCCCTAACTATTACAAGGCAGGTAGTTAAATGAAGGCTGGTTTCTGCATGTTGTCATACATCTTCTGGAAATCAAGAGTTTTGAACTCGTCCCACTCAGTGAGAATACAAACAGCATGTGCATCCTTAGTTGCCTCGTAGGCATCCCAAACAATACTAACTTGCTTCACTGTGGTGGGGCTCATTGGCTGAAGATGAAGGGGATGATCCCAATCAAACTTCTTCATGGTAAGGTCCCTCTGGATCTGGTCCTCAGTAACCTGAGGATCATAAATGCTCAAGCGGGCCTTGTCCCCCAAGAGTCCCTTGCAAACATCAATAGCAGGGGTTTCTCTGGTATCACCAGTATCCTTCTTGAAAGCAAATCCAAGGATAGCAACTTTCTTGTTAGCAACTGTGTTGAACATAGAGGCAACAACACGGTTGACAAAACGATTCTTCTGATAGTCGTTAATCTTGATCACTTGTTTCCAGTATTCTGCAACTTCAGGAAGACCATTGCACTCACAAATGTAAACCAAGTTCAGAATGTCCTTCTGGAAACAAGATCCACCAAAGCCAACACTAGCATTAAGGAACTTGGGACCAATTCTTGTGTCTGTACCAACAGCATATGACACTTGTGATACATCAGCTCCAGTAGCTTCACAGAGAGCAGACATGGCATTGACTGATGAGATTCTTTGAGCCAAGAATGCGTTGGCAGCAAGCTTCGAGAGCTCTGCAGACCATAAATTAGTGGTGAGAATGCGATCCTCAGGGACCCAGTGGGCATAAACATCCTTCAGTGCTTTAACTGCCTTTAGACCATCTGGGGTTTCCCTGCCTCCGATGAGAACTCTGTCAGGGTTGAAAAGATCTTTAATTGCAGTTCCCTCGGCAAGAAATTCTGGATTAGAGAGAATCTGAAATTTGATTCCCTTACTGTTGTGGGTCAAAATCTTTTCTATTGCTTCAGCAGTTTTGACTGGAACAGTCGACTTCTCGACTACAATTTTGTCAGATTTTGACACGTCAGCAATCATGCGAGCTGCACTTTCCCAGTATGTCAAATCTGCAGCTTTACCTGCTCCAAGACCCCGAGTCTTGGTGGGAGTATTAACTGAAACAAAGACAATATCAGCCTCAGCGACATGTTTCTCCACATTTGTGCTGAAGAAGAGGTTCTTGCCCCTGCACTGCTTCACAACATCATCAAGGCCAGGCTCATAAATGGGGAGCTGATCGCTGTTCCAGGCATTGATACGAGGAACAGAAATATCAACGACGACAACTTCAATATTAGGGCATTTAAGTGCTATTACAGCCATGGTGGGGCCTCCAACATACCCAGCGCCAATACAGCAAATCTTCACCATTTTTCCTGTTTCAGGAAGATATGTCAGATCATGCTTCACAAACACACCAAGATTTATAATGTGGGGAACATTTAGTTAACCATCATGGTAATATACTATTGAATTTCAAAGGCAGCTCTTGGCGCTACCACCCTAATATGAAAAATATAATTTAATATCATCTTCAGACACTACCAAACCATTAACCCAGCACTCATTGCACCATAAAATAGGCAGCAGTATCTTACTTATAAAACTTGCACTAAAATGTAATGTAACTTTATGGGAAATGACGTGCCTATCATTTTACACAAGTAACATTTTGGTTGTATTATCCTCGTAACGGGATCATGACAATTCACAAGAAACCCTTGAAAAGTTAAAGCCTATTGAGGATTGGATAAATAAAATTACAATGCGGATGTCAATTACATAGTTGTTTGGAAAGGATTCAATCATTCAAAACTCTGATAGAAAGGGAAGAATTTAGCGGCCCATTTGTTTCCATTAAATCTAAAGAGAAAATTAAGCAGGTAATCTGGTATGAATTTTGTGGGTAGAAGATTCGGTTCCTACTCTTAAGACTCAAGCCCCCACTATCCACACATAAAACACGTATACTTCGGAATTAGATCTGATGCGAGCACATGGAACAAGAACTGGTAAAATCATAAAAAATTCTAAAATCTCATTACAAAGTATAACAATTTAGGAATTATACCCGACGAAGCAATGTATATGGCAAATTTACAATAAATCTGAGCAGATCTCACAAATGATCTCCAAAGACGATACTTTACAACTTAAGTCACACCTCAACCAGTAGAGATTCAGATAAACAATAGAATCAGAAAGCTCTTGTAGATCTAAACCAATCACATAAATCAAAAAATAATTACAATTACGCAACAAAAAGAGATCAAATCAATTAATCTAAAATCACTAGTATCAAATCAAATATGCCGACAATTCCAATTCAGAACAGAAGTAAATAATTTAAATCAAACATAAAAAGCACATAACTCATTCAAATTTCTATACGAACACATCACCAAACCAATTCATTTACATGTCTGCCAACACGTACAAACACCGAAATTCACAATACGAAAAATAAAAGGTGTTTTACCTCTTAGATTGCACCTTTTGATTTCCAAAAAACCGAATTGTGAAGTGAAATGCGTTAGATAAAAGTATACGAAAGCTGAGAAAGCGGGGCACCTGTTTATATAGTCGTTGGGAACCAAGATCTACCCGGGGAAATGACAATTAAATCCCTATTTGGTACAGATTTAGCAAGGGCTAAATGTGAAATAAATTAAATAGAAATTGAGTGTAATTTTGGTAGTGGGGAAGAAATGGTATAATTTTCTACGCGTTTTGACTGCACCGTCACCGTCAAGCTGTCGTAAGGGTGTACCGTGCGCTTCCCGGATGGTGCCCATAGTTTTGGCTAGATCCGCCCGGACGTTGGAATGTAATCCAACGGCTCCTCCAACATTTTTTATTTTTATTTTTTCGCAAGGATAATAGCCAAATAGACAATAATTTGATGGGTTCACACCATATTTTAATCTTTATTCATTATTACGTTTATACCCTTAACATTTTTCTTCGTCACATTTTTTATTTTTACAATTTCATTGATTAGAAAATCTTGTCTTAATCATGATTTTCGTTAAAAAAATATTGTTAACGTACTGAATGTCAAATATATATTTGTATTTTTGCATTATTGTGTGTTTTGCTTATTTAAAAATACAATAGACAAATGAGTCTCTTTACTCCATCTTAAAGAAATTTTTGAAGAAAAATCATAATTTGAAAATAAAAATGCAATAAAAAAATTCTGAGATATAAATGTGATAACCTGAAAAGGTTATGAATCATTTCATGCAATTAGAATATATTTAGCCTAATTTAATTAACAAAGGTAGATTTCTCAATCCACGAGTAACTCGTGTTGTAATGTTATTTCTCGTTTATCGATTTAGATTTTGTCACTTTTTAACGAGCTGACTACAAATTGATGAAGACGAGATTTAAATAATTAATTACAAATTATCTTTCAACACATAAGATCTAAGTTCAATTCTTCTTAGTATCTATTTATGCAAATTGTGCATGTATCAGAATTTTTATCAATTTAATGAATATGTTCTGCAGATAGCTAAACATAGTATAAAAAATAATTAAATTAACCTAAGTTCTAGTAACAAAAACTTTTGTCTTCAAAAATCATTTATGGAGTATAAAAGTGAAGTTTTTTATAACTTCTACCTCTTTTCCTTTGTATGGGCCCAAATGCCAGTTTCTCATAGTTGAAAGGGTTTAGATGAAAATCAGCATGATTGTTTCAGTAACTTCAAGTTTAAGGACTAGTTTAGCATAGCTTTTGGGAAGTCGAAATGAGATTTTGAGATTCAAAATGTACTTTTGAATTCATTTGACTAATTTTATGAAAGTGTTTCTTCTAATTAGAAGAATTTTTAAAGGGTGTAGTTCAACGTGACTTTCTTTAAAAGCATTTACGGAATATGAAAATCTTTTAAAAATTAGTTTCCAAACAAAAATAAAGGTAGTATCCTCAAAAAGCTATGTTGACGTTGAAAATTAAATAAATAACTTTCAAGACAACTTAAAGGAAAAATACGGATTTGATTAATATATCATCAAATGATTACAAATGGTAATACGACAGTTCCCTTTTTCTTGTCAAATGAGATATTTGAAATATGAGAATATAAGAGAGTTTATAATGTGTTTAACCATGTTCCTTCTTTTTTTCCTCTTTGTCATCTTCTTCTTTTATAGGAGAAAATATACATGTATACTGCACTTTATATCTTGTCAACTGCAACTTCAAGCTCAAGAAGTACACTTGTTGGTGCAATTAGATTGGTTGTTGAGATCGGTCTGTCAGATCATCATAAGTTAATTTTGCAATTGGTCCCCAGTAACTAATGAATTACTTAGGAGAGGAAACTAAGTTGTTTGATTGGAAGATTATGTAGGTGCTGACGTACAACCTCTTCATGTGCATTTCGCTGATTGATGTCCATATATTGTGTCAGTGATTCTCAATCATTATGCTCCATTTGACCTTGAATAACTACACAGGCATCCTCTGAAAGCCAAACTATTGTCGAACTGACATTGTCCAATCGAGCTCACATTAATATATGCTTATCACGTACAAACATCCAAACTAATCGACCTCGAAGGTCGGAGGTCAACAAGCTATACTACAAAAAACAAAAACAAAAGTCATGTCGAACGATCCCCAAATATATCAACACCACACTTTTTAATAATTATACAATATTTAAATGCATGAAAGATTCATAGTCTCTACACATTATCATATTTATATTTCGAACTTTTTTTTCTAATCTCATTCTTATTCTCAAATTAACTATGATTTCTCTTAAAATTTTCTTTTAGATATAGTAAGAAAATCATTTGTCCATTGTATTTAAAAAAATCAAAATAAATAATAATACAAAAATACGACTAAATATTTTACTTCATTTTAAAGTACGTTAACAATATTTTTGGACGAAAATCTTGATCAATTATAAGATTTTCTGATCAAAGAACTTAAAAAAAAAGAATGTGATGAAAAAATTAATGATATAATTATGATCAAAATTATTCTCCTGTCCAGAGTGGGTAGATGATAAGACATTCCACCTTTTGATGTTTATAGTATGAGAACCTTACGGTTATTTTCAAATGTGAGAATTGAAAGTACAGTTCTCTCTAAGTGAGCAAAATAAGACTTGAAAAAATTTCATAACTAAGAGGTTTAGTTTCACCCATTTCAAATTTAAGAGATAAGATTTAAAATTTAAAATTTCAGATTTTTTAAAGGTTTTAAATTTTAAATCTCAAATTTTTTAAAATTTTATTTGTAAATAAATAAATTAAAAATATATTTTATTAATTAAATATATTAAGATCACAATTTCATATAATTTGGTCACAACTCACAAATCTTACATGTCACAATTCAAAAAATTTATAGGTCACAATTTGTTCATCGGTCACAAATAAAAAATTGAAACGTCATAAATTATTTTACGGTCAAAATTCAAAAAATTTATATGTCACAATTTGTTCATCGGTCACAAATAAGATATTTTATAAGTCACAAATTAATTTACGGTCACAAATCAGAAATTTTATAGGCCACAAATTATTTTACGGTCACAATTTGTTCACCAGTCACAAATCAAAAAATTTATACGTCACAAATCACAAATATTATAAGTCACAAATTGTCAAATTATTTGTCACAAATTAACAATTATTTAGGTCACATATTATTTTTTGGTCACAATTTATTTTTTTCACTAGTCACATATTGTTTATCGGTTACAGATTAATAAATTTAATGGTCACGATTTGTTGATCAGGCACAAATCAAAAATTTTATAAGTCACAAATTATTTCACGATTACAAATCAGAAATTTTATAAATCACAATTTGTTCATCGGACACAAATCACAAATAATTATCAAATTATCGATCACATATTATGATATTAACGAACTTTTAAGTCACACATTATTTATTTGTCACAAATTATCAAATTTTAAAGTCGCATTTTAATAGTTAATCACAATGAATCAAATAAATGATTACATACACCAAAACATCCACTCGATCTCGATCCACCACCAATATTTGGTCACAAATCAATCAAATAATTGGTCACAGACACTATTCCAGCCACTACCACGACAATACCACCAACGATAAAGCCTCCACCACTAGATCCAATACACTCCCAACAAAAATCATCACAACCACCAGTCATCGCCGTCGCCACCACCATTTTTGTACACCACCATCACACTGCACCAGCGACACTGCCGCACAAGCCACCAGTCACCACCAACATCTGCTAGCAGCACCAACACCATCTAGCTGTTACACCATCATCGCTAGAACCACCACCTCACGACAACCGCCAGCACCACCACCATCTCAAACAAACCAATACTACCATCAAATACCACCACTACCTCACCATCATCGCCACTACTTTAACCGCCACCACACAATCGTTTCCATACAGACCGAACAGCACACGTATACCATATATCGTCCAATCACCGCTCAGCACAGATTGCCCACCACTTGCACCAACAACTTACTGCCATCGCTACCACCGCATTTGCAACCGCACCACCACTACACCGCACGGCCGCGACGATGACAACCACTATTCCAAAAACCTATATCCAAACCATTGATCCAACACACAAATCCAACTCCGTCAACACCAAAATCACAGCTTACTCCAACTCCGTCAAATGCTGCGCGATGCCCACATCGGGCAGTCCAGAGCATTGTAGCGACGATGTCACTGCGACACTCACATAAAGGCGCGACTGCACAGCAGATCGATGGTGGTTGCTAATAATCAAAATAAACCACAAACAACAAATCACAAACCATGGTGGTTGCTCATCTACATATCGATATTAATTAAAAACCATGGCGGCACAATACCGCTGCAAGCTGTTCACAATGAAGGGCGCTACGAGTGAGGGCATATCCCCATCCGCATTAGTTTTGAGCGGTGGGCCTCGCGTTGTTGAAGAATGACAAGTTATCTGTGCTTGACTATAGTACCGCTTCGATTGAGGAAAGCGACTTTGTCGACAGAGATGGGCAGGGGTGGAGCCAGCTCGTGCAACTAGGGGAGTCCTAGAGTAGAAGGGGTGGGGGGCTGCGGGGGTTCGGCCTCCGATTTTTTATTTTTTAAGCATTATCTGTTAAAACAAGGAA
>CAIGRO010111054.1:0-10142 GCA_903798355.1 Fraxinus baroniana | reverse complement strand
TATATATATTTCTCTCTCTCATCATAATTCATCTCGAGTTTTAATAAAGTAATTATTTTGTGGTCGAATTGACATTGTTTATCTATCTTCTTTTGTTATGACACTATATTGAAATATGGGTAACAATTTGGTGTATGTTATGACACATAATACGATTGTCCATGTGACTAGGGAAATGATATTGTAGACTTTGTGACATTCGTGACGCAATTCCTTACGTTACAGTGTAAATTTTATTTTGACCTTTAATACATGTCCATGTCTCTATTTGTGATATCAATTTTTCTACACCCCCTATTTGATGTGATGTGTCTGTCTTCGTGACTTTCGTATTTTTTTCTAAAATTGTGTGAAATACGTAAAAAAAAATGGCTTGATTTTGGTGCGTGTATCCTTCCCGATAATGGTTCAAAATATGATCAACGTGCATGAAATGTGACGTTTATTTCTTCCTTATTGACTAAGCTTTGAAATTGTGATGTGACTGTAAATGCATATTAAGTCGAAAAAAATTACAATGCGTGTGACTCGTAAAAGTGAAATTGGGAAGAAATTTTAAACAAGAATGATGATGCTTCTCTCTCCCCTGTCACGATAAAGACAATAAGAATTAGAGGAATTTTTAAAAAATAAAAATAAATGTAAGATAATTTTACTCCAATTGTTGGGATTCGTGAAAATACAAACTTATTAGTAGTAGACTTAAATTGATATTTTTTTTTATAATGAATACCCGATTTGTAAGTAGGAAAACTAAAAGATGTAATTTGTTCAAATTTTCTCTATCACGTCTTTACAAGAGTGAAGAAGAAAAATGAGGAAATAGAGCCAATCGTGCTATTAAAAGTTCAAAAGATCAAGTGTTAGGAAAGTATTTTTACAAAGTGAAAATTACTCCATACTTTTAAATATTACAACTTTTTTATTCCACAAATACTTGTTTCTTCCAACACTTGCACACAGTGACGGACCCAGGATTCTGAGTCAGCACGGGCGGTCGTGGATCTTCGACCGTTATCAGCAATAAAATATTAAGTAATAAAATATTAAGAGCCCCCGTTTGATTTCCATTTTTTTTTTTTTGCAAAAAGTGCATTTTGGAATAGTGATTTTATTGATAATATATGGTTAAAAATATGGAAAAGTTTTGAATTTTAATGTAATATTATTTTATTGGAAAATTTGTAATTGAAAGAAGAAAGAAAAATGTATTTTGAAAAAAAAAATAAAAATAAAAAAGGTATAAAATTTAAATAAAATAATTATTTTGTTTAAAATAAACATATATAATTTTGTTGTAAAAATTAGTAATATTCACCAAATGATATTGAGACCAAATTTTGTATAATTCAAAGGAAGATCATGAGTTCAAATTTTTAGAATTACATTAAGGGTCTGTTTGGTACGGCTTAAAATCCAATTAAAATTGAAAATATGGCCGTTATTGGGTCACACCCGTCTAATAAAAGTCAACAATAACGGCTATTTTTTCAATTTTAATCTGATTTTAATCTCTACCACACACCCTCTAAATAATCATGGATTCCATGAAATATGTTTTTATTCCTTTAGAAGTTCGTTGAGTACAAAGATAATTGATGCGGTGAATTACATTAAGAGCCTGTTTGGTACGGCTTAAAATCCAATTAAAATTGAAAATATGGCCGTTATTGGGTCACACCCGTCTAATAAAAGTCAACAATAACGGCTATATTTTCAATTTTAATCTGATTTTAATCTCTACCACACACCCCCTAAACCTGCTAAAATGTAACATATATATTTTGTGTAAAACTATTATCAAATTCAATGAGTGCCACAATAGTTAAACTCTCAACTTTCAAAACTGTAGGTCTCAGTTTCGAATTTCCCCATCTTATCTCATTTAATTTTCTTACAAATTAAAAAATTAAAAAAATTTCACAATAAAAGTGGTGGAGAGGGACTCGAAACCGGGACTTCCTATATAACAATAAGAGCCGCAACCAACTGAGCTACAAAGAATGTTGAAAAAAAAAACCAAATGACCAGGAATATAATCTAAAATATTTACTAGAAGTCAACAAAAAAAAAAAATCAGACGGATCCAGCACGGGCGGCCGCTGGGGCTCGCCGAGTGCTGGGTCCGCCACTGCTTGCACAAATACACACTACCACATAAGCGAGCACACAAACGAGCGACCATTAGACCATCAGAGACGTCTCCATCTTCTACTCCCACCATTGAAGCTCCAAGTTCAATACTAGAATCTATCGACGCTTCTTCTTCGATGTCTTCTCTCCCAGCATCTTCGACTAGTTCTCATGCCGGATCTGTTGAACAAAGTTGATGAAAAAAAAAAAAAAAAACCAGCAACAAGAAATCTTCAAATGGAAGGTTTGGACACGATTATGAATCGCTTTCCTCAAACGATATTTGACGCCACCGAGGAAAATGCTTGAAGGCTTTAATGGCAAATAATTACAATCAACATGCACGAAAATGTACAAAAACCAAGCCAAATGGTGTAAAATCCTTCAAAACGACACTAGAATTCAAAAATTCAATGGACAAATTTTTGTACTAGGAGACCGTCTAGTACAAAATCGGGTGCCTGTCCGGTCCATTTTTCGAATATTACTGTTTTTTGTTCTCTTTTTGTTTTTGCTTGTTTTTCTCATACTTAACAATTTCCATCTCTTCCAAAATCACCTCTCATTGTTAATTTGAACAATATCCAACAATCCCCCACTTGTTCAAATAAAAATGAGTACAAACTCTAGTTTTAACGACAGTTATGCATAAAGTATGAATATATTTCGATTTAAATTCAACCTTAGTATAAATCTCACAAAGTAATCATCGAAATCCTTGGTAGCGTGAAAGCTTTGAACCCGTTATTCTTTATGATGATACTGGTGAGATCATAAACACAAGTATTAAGTGTTCCAAGTTCCACACAATATCGTTTAGTGCTTTTATGACCTTACACTTCTCCTATTCATAAACTTTTAAAAGAGAAACTCCAACTCTCTATTGAAGCGGCACCACCTCGAAGTTTATATAGGTAAAGTTCTTGCAGTATCTTTGTCACTTCTAGAGATAATCCACCGATCTGAACTTTATTAAGAGTTATAGAAACTCAACCTTCATATTCGTGGCAACCAACAATTGTAATCTAGGATATGGTTTTAAAAGAAAAATAAGTGTCGAATCTATCCACTTATCGAATGACTTGTTGTTACCCTTTGAACCCAAAATATACTTGTTACTGCTATCTTGGTGGATTTGATTACGGAGTTTTAGCCATATCCTACTAATTGTTGTTCGCACTAATTCCCTTGTGAGCAGTTTAGTGAAAAGATCAGCCAAATTTTCATTTGACTTCACATAAGTAAGTGAAATTATTCCATCTTTGATTAATTTCCTCAGATACTCATGTCTTAGACTCATATGTCTAGACTTACCGTTATGCACTTCATTGTATGCTCTACTTAAAGTGGCTTGACTATCACACAAAATAGATATGGAAGAATTTCATACATTAAATCACTTAGCCATCCAGTTTCTTTCTGATTTCAGTCAATGCTACAAATTTGGATTGTATAGTTGGGTGAGTAATACATGTTTGTTTCTTAGATTTCCAAGATACCGCATCTCCTCCAAGGGTAAATACCCAACTTGAGGTTGATTTATTCTCACCAACACTAGATATCCAACTAGTATCAGTAAATCCTACTATTATTGCCGAAAAATTAGAATATTGGAAACATATATCCTTGATTTTCTTCAAATAAGCAAGAACCCTCCTAATAGCCTTCCAGTGTTCTTTACTTGGATTACTAGTAAACCAACTAAATTTACTAATTACAAATGTTATGTCGGGTCTTATACATTACACAACATACATTAGACTCCTGATAGCACTGCATACTCAAGTTGTGCTATAGCGCTTCCTTCATTCTTTATAAGTTTTAAACTTGGGGAAAAAAAGTATTAGCCTCTTTAACGTTTAGGTATTTGAACTTATTAATCACATTATTAACATAATGTGATTGGTTTAACATAAAACCTCTACTAGTCTCGGTGACTTTGATACCTAGTATGGTATTCACTTGACCAAGATCTTTTATTTTAAATGTGGAACATAGAAACCTCTTTGTTTCTTTTATACATTGCATTTGATTGTTCGCAATCAACATGTCATTCAGATATAAACAAATGAGCACAACATGATTATCACATATTTTTAAATATAAGCATTTATCAACACTATTATGTTCAAATTCAAAAGACATTATTGCTAAATCAAACTTTTCGTGCCATTTCTTTGATACTTGTTTTAATTCATATAAAGATTTTATTAGCTTGCATACTTTATTTTCATTTTCGGGTAGAACAAATCGTTCTGGTTGTTCCATATTGACCTCATCATCGAGATCTTGACTTAAGAATGCCGTTTTAACATACAGTTGATGTATATGCAAATCGTAGATTTAAAGCTAAAGCGAATATAATCCTAATTGATGTTATTCGTGCAACTGGTGTATATGTGTCAAAGTAATCTATTCCTTCTTTTTGTCGGTATCGTTTAACCTAACTTTAAAGGTATTGAGAGTATTGTCTGCATTATACTCTCTCCTAAATACCCATTTTCTGGCTATAGGTTTTGATCCACGTGGTAAGTTGACTAATTTTCAAGTGTTGTTTGACATTATTGAATCAATTTCATCATTTACAACATCCTTCCAAAAATGTGCTATCTCTAGATAATATTGCTTCTTGATAAGTTTTAGGATCGATTTCCACTTGAAAAACATACAGAGTAGTTATTGTGACACTATTCTCATTTCTCTCAACTAAATAGAAAGAAATAGTTGAGAGTCTAATTCATCTGGTCCTAGCACTTTCTCCTTTTGAGCTCTTTTGTTTTTACAAAGTTCACTTGTTTCAACATTCTCAAAAGGTGTTTCTACTTGTAATCTTGTAGGGCTAGGAATCTCCACTTAAGATTCCCTTAGAGAAATATTATCTAAAAATAACATATACTCAAAGAATTCTACTTCACGGGATTCGATAATAACATTGGTTTCCAAATTTAATAAATGATACGCCTTGGTACTTTGGACATATTCTACAAAAGAGCATTTGATCCCTCTAGGACTCAACTTAGTCCTTTTATGATCCGTGTTATTACTATAAGCAAGATACCCCCACATTTTGAAATAATCAATGTTCGATTTTCTCCATTTCCACAATTTATATAAAGAAATCTTAAATCTTTTAGAATGAATTCTAGTAACTACGTGACACACACTTAATAAAGCTTCACCACCCATAAGCTAGATGTCAACTTAGCATTTAATAACATAACACTTATCATTTCAACTAGTGTCATATTCTTTCTTTCAGCCAAACTATTTTGTTCGGGTGTTCTAGGTGCATTATATTGATGTATTTTGCCATATTGTTCACAAAATAGATTAAATTCACTAGAAAAATATTCACCTCTCCAGAGACTTTTAATCTTCTATTTAATTGATTTTCTACTTCGACTTTGTATATTTTAAACATTTTAAAGGCTTCATCCTTATGTTTCATTAAGAGATATAACAAAATCTAGAATGATCATTTATGAATATTATGAAATATCTATTGTCTCCTCTAGTTAACATTCCATTTANTTCATCCTTATGTTTCATTAAGAGATATAACAAAATCTAGAATGATCATTTATGAATATTATGAAATATCTATTGTCTCCTCTAGTTAACATTCCATTTAATTCACATATATCAGAATGAATTAAGTCTAGCAAAATAGATTTTCTTTGAACACTATGAAAATGTTTCGTAATCATTTTAGACTTAGCACATAATTCACATTTATATATTCTATATGTTTTCACATAAAATCATTTTGGTTTTAACCATTATTATTAAAGTAGAAAAATCAATATGTCCTAATATATCATGTCATAAAGAAATAGACTCAACAACATAATTTAAATTTATAGTTTTGTTGATATTATTGTCAATAGTACACAGTTTGACAATTTCATTACTAGAATAACATTTTCCAACAAATACACCATTCCGGAAAAGTATAAGTTTGTCCGACTCATATGTGGACTTTATTTTTTATTTTCCCAACAAATCACCACTTATAAGATTTCTATTCATATCCGGTACATGCAATACATTTATTAATATGAACTTCTTGCCGGATGTAAATTGTAAGTCAATGCTTCCTTTTTTTCCAACAACCTTTGATTGAATTTCATTCCCCATTTGAATGTATTCGTCATCCACTTCTTGATAGATTTTGAAAGTTGATCTATCATAGCACACATGTATGATGGCATAAGAATCATACCACCATTGTTGAACCTTTCATTTGACCGAATATACAGTGCTCATGGTAGCAATGATATTGTCAATGAAGTTCACCTTTCCTTCTTGTGTTAGTTGTTTGCGATGTCTACAATCCCTAGCATAATGTTCGAGTTTGCCACATAAATAATAAGAGATTTTAAATTTCTTCTTGTTTTTGTTATCTTTGTTGGGGTTTGTGGATTTCCTTTTCTTGGAATCCTATTGTATTTGTTTGGTTGATCCACAACATGGGCTTTGGAAGTGACCTCAGGAAAATGTTCATTCCCATCTCGTGCCATCGATTTTTCCTTAATTCAAAGATATTTTTGAATTTCTTCCAAAGAATAATCTTGAAAATTGTGAAGGATTTTCTTCCTATAATCTTTCATGAAGATGACGATTTCGCAATGATTGCACCAACTTGGAAGGTTTCTAGAAGATCAACCTTCACGGGTTTCATTATATTGACAATGCTTTGCAGCTCAAGAACTTGTCCTAACAAAGGCAACTTATCCAAAAACTTAAAATCAAAATACTTAGAAATAAGAAAATTTTTGGTACCTTTCTCCTCAACATGTATTTGGTTTCTAATCATTCTCATATCTCATTTGTCGAGGTGCTATTTGTGTAGAGATCATACATACGATCAGATAGAGCGTTCAAAATGTGTCATCTACATATCAATTCATTTTCTTCTCTCTTTTTCCTTTATGCCCTTGTTTCGTCGGTGTCATTTGAGGTTGGTTCCGATAATAGTGTCAAGTCCGAATCCAAACTGTAGAAGATCTTCAAGGTTGTGAGAAAACATCAACTTGTCCTTCCATCTGGCCTTGATCCATCATCTTTATCATATCCATGGTTATCTCGTTCTCCATGTTGAATATCGTTTGAGATTGTTGAACAACGTTGATGAAGAACGAAAATAAAACCGGCTACAAGAAATCTCCAAATATAAGGTTTGAACACGAGTATGAATTGCTATCATCAAACGATATTTACTGCCACTGGAAAAAGTGCTTGAAGTCTTCAATGACAAATAGTTTGTAGGAGTAAATAAATCTTAATCCCAGTATGAATCAATTAATCGAAACTTGAAAAATGAATTTTGAAGAAAAATATAAGAAACGGTTTGATATTTGATTTCGGATGTGATGAATGAACTTGAAGTTTTTACTATATTTTCGATCATGAAAATCACTCATATATATAGAATTACAACCACCATGCATGAAAATGTGTTAAAACCAAGCCATAAGGGCATCAAACCCTTCAAACGACACCAAAATTCAAAAACTCAACGACAAATTTTTGCATTGGGAGCTTGCCCATGACAAAATGGCACCCAGTTCAACAAAATGGCCGTTGTAATTGCAACATAAGGCGCTCACCCGGTCCATTTTTAGGCTATCATCGTTTTTTGTTCTATTTCTCATTTTTTTTTCTTATTTTCTCATGGCTAACCATTTTCATCACTTTCATAATCACTCCTCATTATTAATTTGAACAATATTCAATCGGATCTCCACCAGAAAGCCCTGTCAAAGACTCCTAGAACAGTCATCCGGACAATATTGCAAGCACCTTAAAGACTCCAACATTAATGAAGATGTTTGTTTGTATGTGTTTGGGCAAAAACATATTTTAAATCAAATCTGCTTGGCGTACATGTGTGTGTACTCTTGTTTTTGTTGTGGTTAGGATAGATGGTCGTGGTGTTTGTGAAGATGGTGGTAACAGTGTCAAATTTAACTGTTTGTGGTGGTATATGTGTAAGGTGTTTGTTGTGGCGAGATAGGATGGCGGCTAAATGTTGGTTATTGTATTGTAAATCTTCTCATTTCTAATTTTAGGTCAATTTCCAAATCTGATTTTAGTTTGTGGTTGTCTATGACGGCATCAATGATGACGGCGATGGCAACGACGGTGTTGGTGGTAGTTGAGTATCAAAAAATGTTATAGAGGTAGAGATGTTGGCAATGGTGATGTAACAATGAATGATACAAGTGGTGATGGCGATGATGATGTAGTGTAACACTGGATGCTACAAGTGGCGTGGTGGATGCCACAATAGTAGAGAATATAGAATATAATATATGTATAATACACTCTAATAATACAAGTGGTGATGGCGATGGTGGTAGTGAACGGTGACGACATGAAAATAGGTAATGAATAGTAGATAAAAAAATGCAACACAACGTAAAATATTGGATTACAAAATGAATTGTAACAAAATTTAAATAAAAAAATGTATTTTGATAATGAAAGTGGTTTAAAAGTGTATTTGGAATTAGTGAACTTTTTTTAGCCCCATTAAAATTATAATTTATTTGCTCTCTTCTTATCAACCATACAAGTAGCGGAGGCGATTGTGGTAGCGGACAATGATGACATGAAAATAGGCAATGAATAGAACGTAAAAAATGCAACACAACGTAAAATATCGGGTTACAAAATGAATTGTAACAAAATAAAAATAAAAATAAAAATGGTTTAAAAGTGTGTTTAGAATTAGTGAATTTTTTTAGCCATTGTTCGGCCCCCATTAAAATTATAATTTATTTTTCTTTTTTTTCCTTATCAACCATACACTCTCTAATAAAATAATATTATACTGTAAAGTCAATTTTTTTTTCTTTTTTAACCACACATTCTTAAAAAAGACTATTCTAAAAATTAAAATATCAAATAATGGGGGCCAAACGAGGGTTTCACTCTTGTTTGTCCCCATTAAATTTATAATACATTTTTCTCTCTCTTTTTAACAACACATTCTACAATAAAATAATATTACACATAAAAAAATTTCCTTCTTTTTGAACCATACATTTTTCAAAAAAATATTATGTCAAAAATTATAGCATCAAATAATGAGGGTCAAACATGTGCTTAATGTAGTTGTGAATTATTTCCTTTACAAATCAGGTACTATTTAACCTATACATAAAATAAACCCTCCCCGTTCCCACTCACTCTATGCCATTTATATTTGGCCTACCACCTTCAACACTGGGGTACTTTTGAAAAGGGCCCAGTCAAATGCCCAAATTTTCATTTTGATTTTCCTTTATTGCATATTTCCACATTGGCCTATTTGAGTTCAAAAGACAAAAATACCCTTATGTGTATAAAACAATTATAAAATATGATTTTATTAAAAAGACAATACTGCCCTTTTAGTTAACAAATAAAAATCAAATACTTCCTACTTAAAATTTCAAAATCAACTCTAATACAGATAAAATCTCTCTCATCTTCTCAATTTAAAAATCTCAAAAATATCGATAGCTGAATATAGCTGAAGAAAAAAATTGTTTTCTATCAATTACTTCGAATCGGTAAGTATATTTAGGTATGTTTAATTTAATTTTCGTTAAATGTGTGTACATTTTTAATCGATAAATTAAGATTGGACATAGAAGATAAACTTTTTTAGTAGATATATAATTTTTTTAAGCACGAACAAAAAAAGTCATCTCCATGTTACTTTCGAATATCGTTAGCTAATAGGCCTTAAAAGTCGGCTGTCACGAAAAAATAGCCAACAGTTGGTTATTAATGGTTGGATGTTAGCAGACTGTTGACAGTCGAATTATATATATATTACAAATTCTGTTTTCTCGTGCAGATATGATGATTGTACTCCTAATTTGTTACTTTGGTGATTTTGAATTGGGATGGGCGTGGAAATAGACGAATGAGATACAAGGTGGTATTCTAACACATATAACATAGAGTACATCGTACAAAGAACTGTACCATGATATACATAACAAGCTGAACGTCGA
>CAIGRO010111024.1:0-17399 GCA_903798355.1 Fraxinus baroniana | reverse complement strand
TGAATTTGCATATATTCTGTAGAAATATTTCAGTTTACTGTCTTGATTTTGCACATGTACTTTGTTGAATATATTGAACTTATGTTGTGAACTCCTCCCAACAGTAATATTGGAAAAAGTTAATAGGATAAAAATGAAAAACAAGTTAAAATCTTGTCTTTTCAAAGTCTAGTTTTAATTAATATTGTGTACCAAATATGCACTCTACGAGTAAGACTTAATTTTGGGCTAGTCACAAACCAAGGGATCGGACTTGAGAAACCAAAAACAAAAATTTGAAAAAATAAATAATAATTATGCATAAATATAACTTCATTCATCTTAAAGTTATTCCCGTCCCGTCTTGTCGGATATTTTTGTTACATTGTTCGTCCCCATATCCGGTTAAAGTGGGACTGGGAGGATTCAGGGCTGGGCCTCGTGTAATTTTTTTATTTATTGCTTTTATTTTTTTATATTTTTAATTAATGAATATTATTTTTTTTCAATTTGTTAAGAACAATTCATGTTCTCCTTAAAAATAATGATAAATCTTTTCTTTTTATTTAATAACAGTTTAAATTTGAAATTAATGTTAAATAGATTGTGTACCATGTTTTCCATATCCGCTCCCCTCCCCTCCCCGTTTACTCGATTATGTAGTGTTTGGACAAAACTCGCAAGCGTACGGAATCGTTGTACAAGTAATAATATTTGTGAGTTAAAAGTATTGTTCCACGAGGAATAATGGCTAATTTGTAGTTCAATAACTACTATTAAATTTGAAATGTGGTGATACCAAAATAGATAGTTTGTATATTTTCTATATTAATCATAAACTAACAAAATAAATAAAGTATTTCTTTAATATGTGAATATTTGTATTAGAATTGTGAATCCCTTATTTTCATTTAATTCAATTTTTAATTCGTATATAGTAAATTCATGCATTTAAGACAATCGATAATCCATTGTTATTCAATATTCTTTTTCAAGATATATTAAACATATGTTCAATACGACCCGATCATATTCTTAGTTCGAATTCATATGAAAAACATGCATTGATTCACATGATTTATTACACATGATTGCTTATGCCATATATATTATTTCTAATACCTATAGTCCACGTGTTGATTTTGCTACATTCTAAATAGGGATGAGATGACAACAAGGCGGGTATGAACGAGTTGGTCATTCCCACCCTCGTCACGTCGGGTATTTTTGTTACTTTGCCCCATCCTCATATCCTGTTAAAGCAGGACGGGGCGGTCCCTTGCCTCATTTATTTTTTATTTTTTGAATTTTTTTATGTATTTAGTTAACAAATATTATTACTTTTTTATATTTTTTTACAAACAACTTATATTTTCTTTAATAATAATGATAAACCTATTATTTTTTTTGATAAAAAACTTAAATCTGAAATTAATTTTAAACAGGGCGGGTAGTGGGGACGAGAATATACCCGCTTCGGGGTAATAACTCTCTCCACGTCCCCGCCCCGTTTACCTGATTAAGCGGGTAATCCTAGAGGTGCCATCTGAGTGGTCCGGGCCGGGTCGGACCGCCAACATATGAGCTCGATAATGGCCCGCATGAAAAAAAGCCCGCCCGTTACGGGTTTCTGACCGGTTTCGGGTCGGCCCCACAATTTTGGACTACAACTCAGACTCATCCGTTGACTCATCTGGGTCGAGCCCATGCGGCACGGGTCGCGATTTGTTTCGATTTGGCCCGTATGATTGTATAAATAAAATTATAAAAATATAGAATTTTTCATATTTATAGCAGAAAATATTTTTTTTGTTAAATATAAAGTAAGAATTGAACACAATGATAAATTCATATTTATACCAATTTTCAAGATATATTAAACATATGTTCAATACAGCCCAATCATATTTCTAGTCCGAATTCTTATGAAAAACATGTATCACACATGATTGCACATATCATAGATATTATTCCAAATACATATTACACATGTATTGATTTTGTCGAATTCTAGACTTATCATGAATATTCCTACATTACAACAAGTAACTTACTATTTAATTGGTGATCAAGCTATCAAATAATTAAATGGGAATGCAAAACCAATTAAGAAAAATCAAGAAATACTAAAATAATTGTCTCGAATTAAAATAAACAAACAATAAGGCTTATCATTCATCAAATACAATGAAAAACTTAGCCTATCATTCTTTTAATTAAATTATACAAAAATAATTGGAAAAACATCACCCGAAATAAGAAAGATGGAAGAAGTAGCAGAAATCCATGTTCTTGGCCCAAATCTTAAAACCGGGTTATGAATTTTCAAAATCTTTATATGATTCACTTTGAATTGATGTATAGACTTGTTCTTCGCCTCCAAAATATGTAGAACATGATAAAATTTAAGTCGAATGGCCTTCTTTACATTCTAGTCAAGTTCGGTATATAAATAATGATAAAAAGATTGCATTAAATTATTATCAAAACAAAAAGAGGAAAATCGATTTTTTTTCCTTTTTGTACCGAGGCGCGCGCCTATGCATGTATAAGCCGCGTGCCTGGCTGGTTTTGGATGCCTCGACACCCCTCGCCTAATTTTTGATAGCTAAATAGTTGTCAGTATTTTTGTCATGACTCTTTCTCTCGATATCTAATTGAGGTGATTCATAATGCATTGAAAATCTAACTCAGAGGGCTACAATTCTTATTGAAATATCATTTTTTCCAATTAGAAAGCTTTCTATGCCAAAATTGGGTCTCGATAAGAGGCTAAAAATTTGAAGCACAACTTTTTCGACTGAAAGTTTATGTGTGATAATACTTTGACTATACTTCATCCATTTTATTTATTTCCTCATCCAATTGATTCGCAACACTCTCAAATCTTCATCGTGAAATTCAACGCAACTTTTTAGTAGTTGCACTTTAGTCCCCCGAACTTTGGGTTTGTTTCATTTCAGTCATTTTTTCTTGCAATCTTGTTCATTTATCTTCCAATTATATCCAATTACATGCTCGGTATCTTCGATCTTCATTTTGTTGCCCGTCTCATCTATGGATTTTTTGCAGTTTAGCTACACTTATCGGGTAGGTAATCCCCGTCCAATTTGGGGTGGGTATCCAGTTGAATGTATTTTTTTGTCATCCCTTTTAATACGTTAGTGAAATTGGTATCTTAATCACCTACAATTTTAAAAATCTGAATTCAAATGCGTTAAAAGTTTTCATAATTGATATAACATAATTTTTTAATGAAACTCAAATTTGAGTTGGATTTCAATACCACGAATTTCACTCTCTTCATAAGACTGGATTTTAGCTTCTTAGCTGCGTATATTATAATTGTGCCCTCCTGCAGAAATGCTAGTTCGGCTCAATTACTTAGCTTATAATCGAGCTTCTCTTTTAATGTGTATTCTACAACATTGGACCAAATTCTTGAGTTTGAAATACGAAGAATAAGAGAAATTTGACATCAACATTATAAACAAAAAACATAGTCTTGTCTTGTCGTGTCTTGTCTAATGAATTTCATGAAGTGAATTTTCCCCTATCGTCTTTGGCAATAAGGGCAAACAAACAAAATTAAAAGGTTAAAAATAGGAATTCTTGTCTGATAAAGGCAATATGCATTTTTCATTGAAATGGAATTCGACAAATTAGCTACATTTTTTAAATCTTTACTGTCTGCAAATATTTAGGCAACCATGAAATCTCAGGAGACACAATGACCACTCCGAACACGTGTGTCAATACATGATTGCTCGACGTCAT
The DNA here is from genome assembly GCA_903798355.1 of Fraxinus baroniana. NCBI lineage: Eukaryota > Viridiplantae > Streptophyta > Magnoliopsida > Lamiales > Oleaceae > Fraxinus > Fraxinus baroniana. Next base: position 13,643 of record CAIGRO010111024.1, on the reverse strand, counting down.
ATACTTCTGTTTCTACCAACCAATAATGTCGATTAAAAAGACGAACAATTTTCCATTTTCGACGTTGCATGCAATTGAAATATCACTATCATGGTACATAAAGTTATAAAAAGGGAAAAACTTTTTCATCATTCATGCACTTCACTCGTGAAAAATTTCAAAATAATTCATTGTTAAATTGTCAATAATTCGTTATGTATTATGTGTCGTAAAAGATGTTATCTCGTCGACACTTTAGCCAATTTTTGTGAATCTTAAAAAAGCGATGTCTTTTCAACATTGGAAAAGTGTGAATACGTTAAAATTACATTTTGGATAAGGGTGACAACGTTGTACATTACTGGGTCAAGTTTTTATTGGTTTATTCCTATGATTTTCCTCTCTTTTTTCCCTTCCGACGAGATTAATACTTGGGCATCAAAGTAGACACCGGAGAATCTAGAGTAAGAATGCATAGAAATAAAAGTTAAATTTAAGCCGTGAAATGAAAAATTTTGTCGATAATATTAAACATTAATGTTTTCTTGAATAAAACAACTCATTACACCTAAATATAGTATTTTTTTTTAATGTCAATTTTATTTCAAAATTTAATAACGAAATTTGTATTTTCGTGGATAAAGGTGAAATAGATAGCATTGCAATAGTCGCTTTTTTTAAATATTAGTTTACGGCGTTAATGGTCACTTTTTTTTGTCTATTATATTTAAACTTTTATATAAGTTACAAACTTTTCCTCCAAGATCATATGTAGCTTTTGAATAAAAATTTTCCACTACTTTATAATAGCAATAGAGGTCTCTAGCATTCGACTCGTATTGCACTTTGATCTCCAATCTTCAGAGTCTCAAACATTTTATTTATGTCGCACTTGAATCTTTACATAAAATAATAATAATCACCTTTTTTTTTATAATCCTGAATGTTCAGGTCAATTTGTGCGTACCTCGACTAATCCCACGGGACTCTGAAATTTACGGTCGGGTAATCACCTTAGTGGTTTTGAGGGGACTCGAACTGATGATCATTGGAGAGCAAATTCAAAGTCTGACCAATTGAGCAACCCCTCAAGGTTATAATTCTCGCCTTCAATTAATAAGATGTTAAAAATTCTAGCATATTAAAGTTTATATGTATATAATTGATAACATGGGCATTCACAATCTTTAGAATCTTTTCTCGAGCTGATCGCATAGATTTGACCAAAATGTACTGATTACAAAGTTCTTAACGTGATCATAGAACAATATTATTTTTAAATGAGGAAAGTTAAAAATAATTCAGTATATTAGCTTTATTTAAATGATCGGTATAGTTTTTTAAAATATTTTTTGGTGTCACCCCAAAAATGGATGGTCTTCCCTTTTCCAATGGAGTCCCCATATTGACATGATAAAAGTAAGTACTTTTTTAGGTTAAAGCAAAAGCTTAATTTATCTTAATGATAATTCTTGAAGGGCTTTTTCATTAAAAGGTGTATTTATTTTTGTCAATAATATCTGATTAATGAAATGGTGCCAATATATAAGACTCCCACTTTTGACTGGATGCAATAGAATTGAGAATTGTCTATTAAAAATGCTAAAAGTTCATGAAGTTGGATGATGGAATGGAACTTTATTTTGTTACAGTTGAATTTATAATTTAGTGATCCAAAAATTCGGGTTGGGCTCTTTTTTTTTTGGTTGACGTAGGAACCTGCAGTCGCTATCCATGAAAGCGCATTAGGTAAATCTTGCTTCATGTGCAGTAACCCGCAAATCACATAGAAGAAATAAACCCCACTAGGCAAGCCCGATGCGACAGGCTCAATTGAGGAAAGTATTGATAGGGGATTCGAACTCGTGATATTCGATTTCCGCATTCATTTGTTCCATCAACTCGGTCACCCCCGAAGGGACAAAGGGTTGGGCTCTATTACTTGAACAAGTGATGGTGTTACAAATTTTTAACTTCAAAAGTGATGTTTTGGATTCTCAACTATTTAAATATTTTGAGTACGCAATGGAAATTCGTTAAAATCGTGCACGACTTTAAACGAATTAAAGCAAGAGTAACATAGTTTAAAGTGGTATACGTTTTTATACTTCATCTTTTAATTATGTGAAAGTCACGTGCGATCTTTATGTTCAAGTTGACAATTTCCTTAATGTAAGGACGATTTTTATATATTTAAACAAATTAGGAATCCAAAACCTCAATTCTAAAGATTAATGAACCATATCACAACACACAAAAAGTTGGAGAGCGTAATTCTAAATTTCCCTTTATTATCGACGCACTACGTCTAAACACATGAGTATCAAATAGCAAACGGAAAATGATAACACAACATAGTTTTTTGTCTACTAAATTAGAGTTGGAGGGAGGGAACGAAGGTATAGATGAAGTAACTCGATCGTGACAAAAATGAAATTTCAATGAATTTATAAATATTTTTTTGGCTTTAGACATTCTTTAAGATACACCAAATCGATAATTTTATTTCTTTTATTAAAAAGAATGTGAGGAAAACAACGTTAAACTATATACACAAATTAGAATTAGAATTTTCTAATAAAAGTTGCCCAAACAGTAACAAACCCAAGTATTATTGTATTAATATTAGTGGATGGACAAAGGAAGTTAAGAACCTTTGATTATATGTTTTCCACGGTCGTTTACTTCAATGCTCGACCAAAGTAGTGAAAAAGAATTGTAGATGCCTTAAACTTTATATATAATAAGTTAAAACCCATTAATTTAAGGCAAAGAGTTGTAATCCCCGACTTCGACGAATCAACTTTTAAGAAATAAAATCTTACATCGAATAAAGATGAAAATATAGATAAATTTATAAGAGTTTGGACTACTCTTCTTAATAAATTTGATATTTTAAGATGAAACCATTTATCCCTTAACATCAGTTAGAGCAATTTACATAGTCAAAAAGTTACAAAAACTAAGACTTAATTTAATTTTGTAGTCCTTTAATTATTTGAAAGTAATTTTTAAACACGTGTAGTGCATGCTTGATATACACTACGAAATATCATAGCGAATAAAAAATTAATTATTTTTCTTTATTAATACTATTCAATACAATCTGCCAATTCAACGATTTATCTAGGCCCCGTCTGGTACGGCTTAAAATCCAATTAAAATTGAAAATATGGTCATTATTGGGTCCCATCCGTCTAATAAAAGTCAACAATAACGACTATATTTTCAATTTTAATCTGATTTTAATCTCTACCACACATTAATATTTTTAAACTTAGGTCCCCAACACTTCACATGGAGACTGACAGATGTTTATACATACTTGTGTAGAAATTCTTCAAACCACCTAGGTTTATCAATTGTTTAAGGTAAATCTGAATTACAAAGGTCAAATATTTCGGCTAGATTTAGCGTTTTATATAGTAATATAATTAAATCATAATCTTTGCTTAAAAAAAGTATCTTCACTCGAAATCCAGTAACAATCAAGACAAAGAAGTAGCTCGTGTGGAAATTTGCTCTCTTCAATTCTTTAACCACTGTTTGCAATTACGTTACAAAATACAGAAATAATTCTGAATAAATATTCCAAATCACTTGTCTCACACTTCAGAATAAATAATTTTTAATATTATGTTGGAGCATCTTTGGAGAAATCTGATTTAATTTTTTATTATATACTTTTATGATGCCATCTTTTTTAGGTTTATTAATATTGGAATGCTAGAAAAAAGAAGAAATTTAGTAATTTTCTCGTAAGCAGTATTCGATAAGATTGGAATGTATAATGTACAAGAATTGTACTTATTTATCATATTTAATAATATTCGATGTTATTCAATCCTCTTTACAACATGTAATCGATGTTCTATGACATTTAAGTTTGACTGTTTAAGAATGATAAAGAGAACAAAAACGTTGGACGAAGAAAAGAAACATGTGCACTGTGCACATATGACCTTAGAAGAAATAGATCAACAAAGTGTACAAGCAGCCTTCCACTTTGTACTCTTGGAGGCATAACATGTGATTTACCTCTTTCACCAATGTTGAGGGCAGGGCAGGGCAGATGGAAACCCTCAAAATTGGAGTTTAACCTTTTTATAAACTATTAAATTTATAAATAAATAAAAATGAGTGGTATATAAGTAGATGGTCTTGTGGTAATTGAAATGTGTAATTGAAAATAAAGATTGATTATTTGTAAATAATTTATAATTTTTGCCAAACGGATTAGTGTTACGATAGTTACGTAGACAATTTTCATATCTTTATTGAGATAACTAATTTAATTAAATTGCCGGCATTACCTAAAAGAAAAGGTCAATTCTTTATTATCTTAGGAGTATGTGTATAGTTTTGCTTCAAGAAAATATTGTCTTCTAACCACTCTTGGCCTGCAAAATATTTAAAACGCTGAACTGGTAAAATCATCTTTCCATTGGTTTAAAAAAATTCATTTTATTCGATATCGGAGCATTTTTAGACTAGGTAGAATATCACCTTATTGCTTTATTTCCAGAAATGGGGATAGAAGTATTTTCTGTCTTGCCTCTTTTGATACTAATAATTCCTAGATAGATTTTGATTAAGTCGATTGTGCTCCGCTATTTATTTTACATATTATTCAGTATTCACAATGATTGTCCTTAATATCCTCTCCCCTATTTTGAAGAAAAAAAAAAAATCATATTTCACAAATCACCTATTTATAATATATTACATATGAAATTAGAATATAGAGAAAATCTAATTCATAATCGAAAATTATATAATTATAGCATTGCTAGAGCTACAATTTTTCGGTTATCAAAGGTCAATTAAACAAATAGGGGTAATTAGCACATACGTGCATTTCACTATCATTGTATAAAACGTCATTATCTTTCAGTTTTTAATATTTTCACTCTTATTTCCACATTTCATTGCGTAAATGGTCATTTTTATCTATTTTCTCAGTTAAAAATTGTGAAATGACGAATATATCATTCTCTTTAAATAAAATAAAAATAAAATAAAAAACTAATTGCAACTATAATCCCAATTTTTTAAAAAAAAAGACACAAATGAGTCCCAGATAAATTATTTAAATGGTAATTGACACATAATGTTCCTACCTTTTACTATTATTGTGAAAAAGTCAACACCTTTCATTTTCTTGGTATTTTCATCCTTAGTTACTCATTTGATTGCGCAGACTATCATTTATATCCATTTTCATTCAATTTCTCAATAAAGAGATGTGAAATAACGAATATATCATTCTATTTAAATTTTTAAAAAATAAAGAAATAATTGCAATCATAATTCCTAATTTTTTTTAAAAGTGCACACGAGTCCCAAATAAATTATTAAAAAATTAGAAATTATTTTTTGAAAAAAGTGCAAATGAGCCCAAAATAAATTATTAAAAAATTTAAAATTAGTTTTTTTTTTTTAAAGAAAGTACAAATGAGTCCCAATTAAATTTATTTTAAAAAAAAGTGCAAACGAGTCCTAAATAAATTATTAAAAATTTAGTTTTATTTAATATTCTTTTTTATTTAAATATGGGGATATATTAATCATTTCACAACTCTTTATTGAGAAATTGAAGGAAAATGTATAAAAATAATGGTTTGCGAAATCAAGTGCGTCATTCAAGGTGAATAAGGTATGAACATTTTTCGCAAGGTAAGGACATTATATGCTAATTATTTTTTCATAATTTATTTGGGATTCATTTGCGTTTTTTTATATATAATTTAGGATTATGGTTGCAATTTATTTTTTTCTTTTTCTTTTTGTTTTATTTAAAGAGAATCGTATGTTCATCATTTCACAATTTTTAATTGAGAAAATGAATGAAAATAACCTGAGAAAATGAATGAAAATGACATTTTGCGTATTGAAAGGTAAAAATAAGGGTGAAAATGTCAAAAGATAAAAGATAATGACATTTTTCATAATAATAATAAAAAATAGGGACGTTATGTGCTAATTATCCAAATAAATAGATGATCTTGAAGTAGTTTATTTAGGTAGTTTTAATAAATATATAAATGGTACAAGCATGGATTGAGATAATCTTGTCAACAACACGTTTTCAAGTACATAATTTATTTTTTCGACTTCCATAATTGAAAATATGGAAAAAGACAATGTTTAAGTCAAATGTCTCGATACATTCAGCTAATTAAGGGTGCACATTGGTTTTGCCAATGGGACAGATAAGGACCAGTTGATGAAATCATAAAGAAATTATTATTATTTAAGTTCGAATTACCATGAAACATTAACTACGGTATATCATAAATAAGAAAGTATTAAACGGGAAAGATATGAATGAGATCATTAAAATAAAAGTATTTGTAACCTAAGATAAAATATACGCGAGTTATATTTTTAGTGAATAAAAAAAATTGACCATGTCTAATACTCCTACGCGTGCTACTATACATCATAGAACCTTTAACATCTAACCAAGTGGCAACATCACTAATATATAAGCAAAATAAATGACTTTCATGTAGTAACCATACTATGAAAATACTATAATACTATTATTGTACACCATTATGGTCTACAAAATAATACAAATTGAAAAATCCTATAATGTGCCACCGTGCATAAATGAGTAATGAATTATGCTATTTGTGTATTCTTTGATAACATCTTTGTTGACATTGTATGCGTTGTCAAAATTTGTGATTATTTTAAATGTTGTTAAAATCAATGGCAAAAATGTAACAAAAGTGTTAATCACAATATACCTATAGCAAAACTGATGAGTCATATGAATATTAAACATAGTGGGTGGGTGGGGTGGGGTTTGGTTTTCTTTGAGAGAGACCTATTTTTACCACCTTCAAGGGACCATTGGTTTAGTTCACTACATACTTATCTCTCTTATAATTCTTCATCTTCTAGCACTCTGCATTAGCATTTTCTTTAGAAATAAGTACAATTAGATGGGGAATTGCCAGACTGTGGATGCTGCAGCATTAGTGATACAACATCCTAATGGAAAACAAGAGAGAATGTATTGGCCAGTGACAGCTAGTGAGGTGATGAAAATGAATCCAGGACATTATGTTTCACTGATAATTCCATTACCGGTCACCGGAGAAGAAAATCCCCATGAAAATACTGTTCGATATACGAATGTTAAGCTTCTCCGGCCAAGCGATACATTAGTTCTTGGCCGGGCTTATCGGCTTGTCACCACACAAGGTTGGTACTCTTCCAGCTTCTTCCTCTTCTTTCACCACTACAAGAAAACCCGTCACCAGGGAGTTTTTTTTTTTTTCTTTCTTATTTTTTACAAAAAACGACTAATAATCGGGATTGTTTTGTGCTAGTTATAGGCTTATTCTTAATTAAACTTTTTTATTTTGTGTTGATTTTGTTGCAGATGTTATGAAAGTTCTGAGAGCAAAGAAATATGCAAAGATGAAGAAAAACCTGCCAGAATCAGCTGCCAATTTGAAGATGAATTTGCTAAAGCACGGTGCTGGTTGCGAATCCGAAGATGGAAAATCTTCACAGAAGAACAATGATCAGGTAATTTTTTAGCCAACGATTGCTCATTGGTAAGGTCGACTCTCTGGTATGAAACGAAGTTAAAATCTTGCCCTGTGCAATGCATTTCATACGACTCAATAAGGTTAAGCATTTCTTTTCGAGGATACTTACGAATGAAATTTGACAATTTTAGGCCATGGGGCATGACAGACAACGGAAAAGGTCAGGATTGACGAATTTCTCGGCTGCAAAGTCCAAATCATGGCAGCCATCCCTCATAAGCATTTCTGAGTTGGAAAGTAGTATTGGATACGATTGAACAGTATAATGGACAAGTTTTTCAGTTTATTTTCTTTCTTAATATTGTTGTGTCCACTTCCCTACGAAACGTGCCACAAGTGAACTTTTCAATCCTAGGAAAAAAGATGCTTTTGTGGGCAAGAATGTTACTTTTGTACATGTAAATAAAAAGACTCTTTAAGTAGAAACAATTTCTTGAATAATACAGTGAAATTGGACATGGTAACACATTTTCAATTGTTTTCTTGACTGAATAATATCCGGAAGCTCAGCTGGCCATCGTTTTCGTGATTTGCAATTTTGTTGAGTTCAGAATAATCGAACTGTGCAGGAGGGTTTTTCTTCTTAAGACTACCAAATTGCCTAATTTTTAAGATGGGTTAAAAGACCTATGAGATATATAGATGCTCACCCTAACAATTTAGGCGCTTTTCATTTTTAAGTTATGATTTGTAAATTTAAGATCGCTCTAGCTAGACAATTATCCAAAGATAACACGTCTCTCTATCGAACTACTAGATAGGAAACACATTTTCCTTTTCTAAGAGGAAACACGGACGATAAATAGACGACTATTACTTTTTGAAAGTCTAATTATCAATTAGATACTCTACACAAAATAGCTTTTGGCAGTCGAACATGGATTGATACTACTGTAAATACTAAGAAGGACGCTCTACACGAAATCTAAACAATAGGATCCAACTCCTGAACCTATTTTCCATAGTTTGGCTCATTTCTTAGACTTTCAAATAGTAATAGCTGCACAAACTCTCCTCTCCTTTCAGTCGAACTAAATAGATCCACATTCTCGCTCAAAATTGCTTCTACGAATATGAATTTTATGTCCAATGAAATTTAGTTAGATACTCATAGTGCATATCGAAATTTTACCATGAAACATTTACCTAAATCTTAAAATCACCAACTACATAAGGTTGCGGTAGTAGTGACTAATGGATGATATGGTCCGCCCCGTAATTCAGTTCAATGGACCAGCTTAACATCAAAGGTAACTGACGCAAGTAGCACTAGTAAATAAAATAGCACTTTGTTAGGATCTTATTTTTAATTTTAAAAATATATTTTATTAGTAATTTTATTTTAAAATTGTAGGATTTATTATAGTTGAATGAATTAAATTAGTTATAGGAGTCATGTTTAAAGTGGGCTAAATGTTTGTTCTTTTAAGTTATTGCTTCCTCAAAATATTGATTTTGGAAGGTGTTGCAAAACAAACAAGATATCAGATTTGCTATAATACCACTTATTATAAAATCAACCATCGAATTAAGATGTTGAAGTTATATAGCACAATAATGAAATATTTGATTACAACTAAAATAATAAAAGAAGACAAGAAAATATGGTAAAGGAATTAAGAGATTTTATTGCACCAATAATATTAGAAAAATATACAATTGATCTTAAAATTCTAGTAATCGAGTCCAAAATGAAAAAGGAGAGAAAAACGCTGAAAACCTGAAATGGGTCAAGTGACGCTGCGCAGCACCGGGTGTTCTGCACGAATTTTTTTTGTTCCCTAACAGTTTTCTCCATCCTGAACTCTTCTTCAAGTTCAATACCAATTTTCAACTCCTAATGGGCTTCCAAAATAGAATTTCAACTTAACATAAGATTCTAATAGCATTCCAAACTGAATTCTTCTTGACGTGTACAATTAGAATCATTCAATTACTTCAAAAAGGAATTTGGGTTACACCCAAATTTTAACAATCTCCACATTAACACGAATTCAACTGCAATGAACAAAGCTCCAAAATATTATCCACTTGGAGAAGAAAATTTATCGACAAGGAATGAATTGACTTTTCAACAATAACAAAAATTGATTTATCCAACAAAACACAAAATACTTCAATCTTCCAATGAATCCAAGTACTACACTGCAGAATTATCCCAAGTTCCCAAAAAAATCATAATGATTTTAAAATTCACCAAATTGGACTGTAACACTCCCCAAAATAGAATCAAACACAAATGCTTTTAATGAAGATCTTTATTAGATTGTATATCTTTTACTACGTTGAAAACATGATCAACAAAATCAACATGCACATACATTTTACCACTGGTTTCGTCCCTAGCAATTTAATACAATGGCACTGCAGGTGATGGTAGCAAAGCAGCATTATCCATATTTCCTGAACTCCACTGAGCAGTATTCTTCAAATCCGACTATTTACAAGCTCCTAAAGGTATTGTACCAAACTGAATATCCACAATGGTACTGAACGTGTGTTGATTGACTCTTCTAAATTCTGCACGACCCTGCGAGATGTATAATTGAGACATTTTCTGTCCCTCTAATACAAACAGACACCTTACAAACCTTCAAAACTTCACATCCACCAAAGAACTCATAACCCTTTAAATTGAGGATAGACAACGAGATGAGGTTTTTCTTCAAATTTGGAATATGTCGAACATAGTCAAGTGTTCTAATTGTCTTATCCAATAGATTTAATCTGATCATACCAATTCCAGTAACCGGACAAGGTGCGTTGTTTCTCATAATCACGACATATTTGGAAACAGTTTCATATGTAGTAAACAAGTCCTTATTAGGCTACATATGAAACATACGCGCTGAATTCAGAATCCAATCATCATCTGGTTTAGACTCGATGTCAGAAATAGCCAAGAGATCTCCATCACTTACAATGTTATCTGCAAGGTTTGCTTCACCTGAAGCTTTTGATTGTTTCCTATATCGACTTACAGCCAACCTTTCTTTATTCTGCAATTTGTAGCAATATTTCTTCAAGTGTCCCTTCTTCTTGTAGAAGTTGCAAATCTGATTACTAAACTTCAATTTCGATCTGCCCCTTCCAGAACCACCATGAGAAATAAGTCCTTCTCCATCTCTGACCTCTGAAACCAGATACTTCATCTTCTCTTTTGAAAACAAAACATCATACACCTTCTCTATGGTAAGAGTATCACGATTATACAATATCGTATCTCTAAATGAAGGAAACAAAGCAGGAAACGAACACAATAAGATCAATGCCAAATCTTCTTCATCATACTTTACTTCCAAAGTTTTTAAATTAGCAATGATCTCTTTAAATACAGCCAAATGATCTTCTAATGATCTCCATTCTGTCATTCAATGAGAGTATAAACACTACTTGAGATGCAACTTGCTTGTAAGACTTTTAGTCATGTAGAATTGCTCCAACTTCAATCATAAAGTAGCTGATGAACCCTTCTTCGGAACGTTATGAAGAATGGTATTCAATAGATGAAGCTGAATGTGAGAAAGCGTCTTCTTATCCTTATGTAATTTTTCCTTTGTGGTCAAAGTTGCAGGCATCTTGTCAATTTTCAACAACACATCATCTAAATCCTATTGTGCGAGTACTGCACGTATCTTAATCCGTCATAGCGAAAATCTAGTACTCCGATCCAAAAATAGAATATTATACTTTATGGAAGCCATCACAAACAAAAAAACCTCAAGCAAATCAAACATTGCACTCTGCGGAACTGCTAAACTTTAGCTCTAATACCACTTGTTGCAAAACATACCAAAATCACTCTGATACTACTTGTTATGAAATCAGCCACCGGATTGAGATGTTGAAGTTATATTACACAATAATGAGGTATTTGATCACAAGCAAAAGAATAAAAGAAGACAAGAAAATATGAATTATGAGATTTTATTACACCAATAATAATAGAGAAATATACAATTAATCCTAAAGTTCTATTAATCTCTTTTCTCACATTTATGAAATTATATAGAAGAGCTTAATATTTATTGAAATATGTTGGGGACAACCAAATCTTCCTAATAGAGTTGTTGACGAAGTAAGAAGTCAAAAAATCGAGTCCAAAAAGAAAAAGGAGATAAAAACACGAAAACCCCGATACATGTCAGGTGGCTCCGGCGCGAGCGTTCTACTGGATTTTTTTTCTTCATCCCAAACTCTTTTTCAAGTCCAATACCAATTTTCAAGTCCCGTTATGTTTCCAAAATGAATTTCAACTTTACATAGGACTCTAATAACATTTCAAGCTGAATTTTTCTTGACGTGCACTTCAATTGAAATTCTTCAATTACTTTAACAAGAAGTTCGGATCACACCAAAGTTCTAACAGAATGTTCGGGTTTCCTCAAGTTAACTTAATCTTCTTTCTTTCTCATTTTCATTTTGATTTTTCTCATTATGAACAATTTGTATACGTATTACCCTTATTAAAGAAGGTTGACTACTCAAGAAGAATAAATAGAGAATCTAAAAGTAATAGTCTCTCACTTATAGTAGACTATGTATATATACTACTGAGAGTACGGCATCAAATATATACACTTGGATATATGTTTAACCTGTTCGAATTATATACTCAAACTAGTCAAAATGAGGAGATAATGAAGATGCGGATAACCGTTGTATGATGAGCCTGCATAGTATTAAGTAGTTAGTCATGTAAAGACTGACCAAGCCTTGACTCTAAGTAGTATAATTTTGGATAAAATAGTGACCGTCTATGTAATAGGCAATACACGTGCTTTATAAAACTCATTTTCAATAACACATTCTCTTATAAAATAATTTTACACGTAAATAAAAAAAAAATCTTCTTTTTTATCAAAAAATATATTCTTCAAAAAATTATTATTCTAAAATATATTTTCTTACCAAAAAGGGGCTCAAACAGGGCCATAGTAATGTTCGTTTATATAAAACAATGGTGCGTAAGATTTTAGGTTAATATTTCTGGTCGAGCAACCATTAGTATTTCTTTACGATATTAAATTGACTATTGCCGTAAAAAAATTACTTATCATTTTGAGATTTTTAACGAACTTCAATCACTGTTGCTGAATTAATCCATTGTATTATTTTTGTGAAAGACTATTGTTGATACAAAACTTTTCCATGTTTGCACTAATAGTCATTCACGATTATATGTTCTAGACTTGGATCAAGAAAGCAATAAATTGATTAAATTCAATTGTTGTTCATCAAAGTCTCCAACTAAATATTAAAAATAGTGTTATCTAGTACCGGTGTTGCTGAACACTGATTAGGTGGTCACACATAATATGTTTAATTTTAAATGAATCAAATGACATTGTATTTAAATAAGTTTATCATTTAATATCATATATCTGCCATCTAATCTAATGATTGACACTAATAATACTGAATAAGTGAACTTTTATATAAACTAACCGTTGAAGAGTTTATTGCTTTCACTGTTCTACAAACTCTTATCGTGTGAAAATAACTTTAAACCTGAATAACCAAATCGAAGGTATCTTAAGCTTAGCGAATGAAAACTATTATATGTGTTTTAAATTGTTCAGATGGAAATATAAGGAAATGTATTCAATTGACTTAAAAAACTTGAGACTATTTAATGTAAATTATTCAAAATGTCTATCTTCTATATATTAAAAGTGGCTATGAAATGGAGACTTAACAGAATTTCTTGTTTCAATTGTTACACCGTTAACTTTAACGGTGAATTAGCAATTAAGTCTGCCCAAGAGTCGAAGACTGAACGGCCGCTGCTGGTTCGTCTTCTTCCCTTTTTTTTGTTTTGAAATCGGGCTCCCATCCTTTTTTCTTTGTTTTCATTTTGCAATTAAGGTTTCCCGAACTGTTTCCAATTCTCTACATATGGGGTATTGGATTATTGGCAGCTAGGCATAGTAGTACGATTACGCACATATGTTGGTGCGCATATTGCTGCTTGCACTCTCTTGGAGCAGGCAATCAAAGAAGCCAGTGGAGAAAAAACTTCTTCGAGTGTCTCTCAGTTAAAGGCTTATATTGGTTTATCTGGAGGGTGAGATCATCTTCAACGTGTTTACTAAT
>CAIGRO010111004.1:0-18556 GCA_903798355.1 Fraxinus baroniana | reverse complement strand
TTGGTCATTGACTTTTGAAAATTGAAAGAATTGGCTTCCTGAATACGTTTTGTGCTCTCTCTCTCTCCCCTCAAAATAGTGACCGTCCCTTTTGCTTATTTTATGCAGAGAGTTGGCTTCTTCCTTTGGTTCTTTTCTTCTTCCCTTCTTCATCAACCTCAAATTCGATTTTTGTAGCCTATTGTCTTGATATTATTATGCAATACTCAAGCTTGAAATAGCAGCTAAGTAAGGGCTGATTTTCTCGAAGGTCTTGGGGTCCATTTTTGGTGGTTTGATCTTGACTATTTTTGGTAGATCATTTGGATCGATGACCATAGTCAAGTGGGGCGTNTACTCAAGCTTGAAATAATAGTTGAGTAAGGGCTGATTTTCTCGAAAGTCTTGGGTCCCTTTTTGGTGGTTTGATCTTGACTAATTTTGGTAGATCATTTGGATTGATGACCCTAGTCAAGTGGAGTGTTCTTGGCCGATTCTAATCTCTCTCTGGAAGGTGATTTGCATAAACATGGAAGCTGTTCCTGAGTCTAATCACTCTTTCATTTTCGGCCAGTGAAGGGACGTTAAAAGGGAAGAAAAACTCATTTTATTTACTATCATTTTTCGGCTTTAATGTTCTGTCTTTGATTTCTCTATGCATTGGAAATATTTATTTTTACAGTGTGATTATTGTGAAGCTAGATATATTCTGATTATGTGGTTTGGTAATTATAATATGCTATTTTTCCCAACACAAATAGAATTATCCTAAATTCTAGAATACTTCGAGGGATCCTAGTCCTCCTTGATAGGGTAATTCGAGGGACCCTAGGCCTCCTGACTTAACATGTTGATAGGATAATTCTTTGATACTTTTATTCATAACTTGCAGAGATTAAATAGTATGTTGGCTTACAAAGTAATAAGAAAGTTGCTAAGTTAAAGGACTAAATGGCTCTCACATTACCTGACTTATGAAATAAAACTAAAGCTGAATTATTGCCTTTCCACGCCAAGGTCATATCCACAATTATAGCACTTTCCATTATAAGGATAATCCTGCCTTATGGAGTCCTAATTGAAATTCCAGCTGCCAAGAGAAAGCCACAAATCAATCCTTGCCTTGCTAATCCCTAACGGGTGGAGGCAGAGATGGAGAAGTTGGTTGGGGGCAGTTTGATTAATTTGAGGTTTTATCAACGTAATAAATATGGTGTTGGGAGTTTTTTTTTTTTTTTTAAGGGTATTAATCTTTTTTTTTATTTTATTTTTAATGTAGATGGAACATAAAATAATATATAAAAACTAAATACAAGATATAAAACAAGTAAAGTTAACACTAGTAAATAGAAAATGACGAAAATACTACGTCCATAACAATAAGAGTGAGCTGGCTAGCTATCTCACAAAGTTCACGGGCTTTACTTGATGAGCTTGGCTCAATTCATAAACTCGTAATGAAATGAGTCGAGTTAGCGAGCGGTCTAGATCCATTGCCACCCTTACCGACAACAACCCTAAGAATATCAAAGAGGAGAATAAGATTCTTTAGTTTCTTCATTTCATTTCATTTCATTTTATATTCTCTCTCCTTTTTAATTAAAATAAAGGGAATGACGATCAATATCATATAAAATTTGACGTTTTAACTGTCAAGTTAATAGCTACACTTTTACGATTTGGAAAGTTTGGTGACTTTTGTTCACATTTTTAAGTTGGGAACGTAGATGCTATTTACAGGTGATATTAATAATTGTTTTCATATTATTAAATAATTAAAGCAATTTTGGTAATAATAATATATTTTTATTTTACAACCGAGAAAAGGAGGGCTTTAGCTATTGAGTACATTAGAAGAAAGGAACATATTTTCCCAACTAATTATTTTAATGATTCACAAAGCACGCGTAATCTTGTCTTATTTGTGCTTTGTTTTCTATCAGATAATTGCTCAACACTTTGAAAAAAAAATTACTTTTACCATTTACTTTTTGCATTGCAATTTTATTTTTATTTTTTTCCAGTTTATAGCAGTCGCAATTCTAATGGATAGGAATCGTACGTTTCGCAGAGCTATTATTACATCTGTATCTTGCATGTAGACTGAAGTCAATAAAAGAATTTATCAAGATATCTATGGCACCAAGCAAGGGCGAATCGAGACTAATTTTTCTGTGGGGTCAAAAATGAGATTTCAAAAATATTTAGGTTCAAAAAAAAAAAAAAAAAAAACCCATAATTTTTCATTAGTTTTAGAGGTTTAAGGACTATTTTTGGGTGCCTACGACAGCACACCAAATTTTGGCACCGTTGCCGGGGAGTGGTGTTAATTTATTTCTGTACTTCTTTAGTTGTTTATTTTATTTTTGAGTAAAAAAAAAAAAAAAAACTCATAATTTTTTTTTTTTTTTTTCTGTGGGGTCATTTGACTCCATGTGGGTCCGCCCCTGGCACCAAGGATGTTCCACGAGGACTACCATCCAACTACCATTCTTCAACATCCGTTGACAACTGAGTCTAGTCATGAACCAAATGGGCTGTGCTACAATTTTGAAGTTTGAACTCGACTTCAATTGCATATAACTCAGTGGGTTGAGACTACTTGAACCTCCTTACGCCATTACGAGTTCATAAAGATTTAGAGATATGACATGCTACAATGACAAAATATTAGCCGAACTCATTAAGAGCGACTCCAATAATTTCTACGAGCGATCTAGTCTATTACACCCACTACCATTCTTGCATTCTCTACAAAAAGATAAATGCCTTTATATATAGACAAAAGGCGTATATTAGAATGTCTTTAACCAGTACACTGTTTTTAAAAAAATAAATTGTACAAGGTTTTATAGATAAAAAAAATACTTTTATCTGTTTGCAAATTGCATTCTTGAATATAGGATGTGATCAGTCAAAAATAGCTGCTACTTACAATCCCACAATTATTGCAAATTATGGAAATAAATGGTCAAATTTTATTTATAATCATACATTTTAATGTATGCACAATTGTTATTTACTTATTCATTATTTATTTCTATCTATTTATAACTTAAATCGTTAATACATTCTTTCCAAACGCTGTCTAAATGTGACATCTAATTTCATAGAAAAATATTGTTATCTAGCCATCAATATTTGGAATAACAATTTCATGTAACACTATTGGTACTAATTAGCACCCACCTACATGGTAGAGGGATCTGCTACTCAAATTATGTTTAGTTTATTTAAAATCTCCCACCTTTGCTTTTTTTTTTTTTTTTTTTCTAGCCATCAATATTTGGAATAACAATTTCATGTAACACTATTGGTACTAATTAGCACCCACCTACATGGTAGAGGGATCTGCTACTCAAATTATGTTTAGTTTATTTAAAATCTCCCACCTTTGCTTATTTTTTTTTTTTTTTTTTTTTAAAAGAAGAATTTACAACTTCTAAATTTTTAAATACAAAATTTGGAAAAATTTGCACTATTGGTCATCAATCTATTGCTCAAGTATTAAGTTGGTTCCCAAAATTTTATTATAGTTGCTCAATAAGTCCTCGACGACATAAATTATCTAAATATATTCGTTAACTTGCGAGTAACCTTGCACGGAACATGCACCGCATTGAACTTCTAGACAATGACTCAAATTAAGAAGCAAACCCATCTTCATAAAATAGGATTTACAAAGATCACGTGATGATACAATAAAGATTTGGACTGCTTTGTTATTATAAATTGATTGTGCAACCATAATGAAAGGTAAAAGATTGATTTACTTATTTTTCAGGGTTGAGGACTAACTTGCAACTAGAGTAATTGATGAAAAACTAATCCCCCTAAAATGATAATTTTGACATTAAAAGAAAAAAGAAAAAAAGAAACATTTTTAGCTTCCTCGGTGCTCTATTAGCATCCAACAAATATTGAAGGAGAAATGCCATGTAGCATCCACCTTACATAAAATTTATCATTAAACATCATTGTATTGTCATGTCGATAAGTATTATACACCAATAATTTTTTATATTGAAATCATGCAATTTTTTCTTCTACCTACAATTTTCTACTATGACAAAAGTTTGTTTGACGCCGATTTTTAAAGTAAAAAATATTTTTTTGGAGAGAGTGGTTGAAACCCCCCCAACAAAATATGTGAATTAAAATGATTTTTGAAAAAAAAAAAATGTGCTTAATAAGCCTCGTATACGAGCATCTTCACCTATTCTGCAGCCTATAATTATAAAAATAGTATGCCCCTTACCCCACTCCCACCCCGAGCCTATCCACGCATCATTTCTTGCAAATAATTATCATTGATATTGGATACTCTTAGTCATGAAATTCATGAATTTGGTAGGTCCAATATAAAATTTGTTAGGTCCTTATACTCAAATCTCATTGTGAAGGCCGCAAAGCGTGCCTACAACTTCAATTCTAGACCCCCTCAAATTCCATATTTGCTGCCATACAAAATATGTGAATTAAAATGATTTTTGAAAAAAAAAAATGTGCTTAATAAGCCTCGTATACGAGCATCTTCACCTATTCTGCAGCCTATAATTATAAAAATAGTATGCCCCTTACCCCACTCCCACCCCGAGCCTATCCACCCATCATTTCTTGCAAATAATTATCATTGATATTGGATACTCTTAATCATGAAATTCATGAATTTGGTAGGTCCAATATAAAATTTGTTAGGTCCCTATACTCAAATCTCAATGTGAAGGCCGCAAAGCGTGCCTACAACTTCAATTCTAGACGCCCTCAAATTCCATATTTGCTGCCATTGCCACTCTCTCAGTGTCATTATCACAAACAATTTTTCTCCTTAAAAACTTCTGCTTTCTGTGTACCAACAATGGCTAGACCACAACAGCGATACCGTGGCGTTCGACAGAGGCGCTGGGGCTCTTGGGTCTCCGAAATCCGCCACCCTTTACTGTAACGTCTCTCTTGCCAATTGCAGCTTATAATGTCTTTGATGTAATGCCTCGGTAGGTTGTAGGCTACTGTTCTTAGTTGGGGTGATTGTATCTCGTTGAACCACCTCGTATAAGAGACTTAAAGCCAATTTTATCTCAAAAGGGGAATAATACCAATCGTCGTATCACCAGTTTAGGTGGCAGTCAATGGAGTCCACTGTCACCTAGACTGGTGATGATTGATAATATCCGAAGTTAGAATATTCATCTATTCTAATACGTTTAATCATCATAACAGCAGTTTAGGTGGCGATCAACGGAGCTCACTGCCACCTAGACTAGTGATGATTGATGATATCCAGACTTAGAATGTTGTTTGCTTCTTTTTCTTGGATATGGTATTGTTTTTAAATGTTGCTAGTGTGTGCAGGAAGACAAGAATATGGCTCGGCACATATGAGACAGCAGAGGATGCAGCACGAGCATATGATGAGGCTGCAAGGATCATGTCCGGGCCAAGCACACACACAAACTTTTCAAAGAACGGGAATGAGCCTAAATCGTCATCATCAGAACTTCTTTCTGCAACTCTAATGGCTAAGCTACAAAAATGCCACATGAAATCTCTCAAAATGGCAAAGAAACCAGTTGTGAATAGGCCAAATGAAATAGAACAAACTCAACGTCTTAATGGAGGTGAATACGGTCGAGTAGGGGTCGAGTTTTCGGGGGATTATGTGAGTTGTGAAAGCCATGTAGGGAGTAGTGATGAACAACTCAAGCCTTTGGAAGATGATCATATAGAACAGATGATTGAGGAGTTGCTTGACTTTGGTTCAATTGAGCTTTGTTCTGCTATGGGAGATTGAACAATGTAGTGTACCTTTGTTTTATTCTTCCCCCTTTTTTGACATCTTTTTTCGAGGAAGACGGGAATTTTAGTTTTGTATGTAGCATTGAACCCAACTAGACAACACAATTCTATCAACTTCTTTTCATTTCTTTAATGTTGTTTTGTTCAATCTATTGTATTGTATTGTATTGAACGAAATGTTTTAGAATAATGTTATCTAACTCCAGTGATGTTATAGCACTAGTTTAAGAAATCATACTTGATAGGTCCAATTAAGTGAATGTTTGATGGAGAAAAAAATTTGATTTTTTAACAGATTGTGATAGAAGTTTTTGAAATTTGTAGTTGAAAAGTTGTGGGACCCAAGAAAGATGTGATCAACATTCAAGTTGCGGATTTTGTCAATAATAATGTTATTTAATGCCATTGTTCTAATTATTCTTCTATAACCATCGATCGACTAAAGTCTAAAGCAAACCGTATTTATAAATATATGATCAATGTCTACTCGCACGCGTATATTATATACTCCCAACGAAATGCATACATAACCTATTGTTTTATTTAGGGGTACAAAACCATGTTAATTATTTCATCAGCACATGGTTTCACCTGTCCCTATATAATTTAGCTACCCATGTTATCCAAATGGAATTTGTGCTCCATTTTCCATGATTTCTTGCACATGGACTTTGAGCTTGTTCTGGCTAAGCATAAAAATGTAAAAACTACATTTTAGTGACTTTTTTTTCTTGAACAAATATATTACTTTATTTCTTGATTTTAAGGAATTACTCATTTTTTAAAGTAAATATTAGGCCCCGTTTGGTTGGGCTTAAAATTCAATTAAAATTGAAAATATAGTCGTTATTGGGTCACACTCGTCTAATAAAAGTCAACAATAACGGCTAATTTTTCAATTTTAATCCGATTTTAATCTCTACCGAACACGCCCTTAGAAACTTTATCGATCTCTTTTGTATTGAAACCCCTCCATTCTTCAATCCGTTTCCGTCTCTTTGCAGATCATCCCAAGAATCCAAAATATTCAAGGCGTGTTCGGTAGAGCTTAAAATCCAATTAAAATTGAAAATATAGTCGTTATTGGGTCACACTCGTCTAATAAAAGTCAATAATAACGGCTAATTTTTCAATTTTAATTCGATTTTAATCTCTACCGAACACGCTCATACTCCAGTGTCATAATCATCTCCAATGCAACCGTTGATTGCTAAAAAACTTTTGCCAACAATGTTTAAAAAATTTCATCTCAAGTACAATCTAATATTGCCCGGTCAAGATTACGAGGAACATGAAAAAATAGACATTATCGATGGTTCTGTCTAGATTTGAAGTTGCGCTAGACATCGTGACTTGGGAATTTTTTTTTTTTTTTTCCCAAAAGATTTTGTTTATATTTTAAGAAAACAAATACGCATAGAATATAGTTCATAAAATGCATTGGAAATCAAATTTAAATTTGAGTGTCTATTAATTATATATTATTACATAAATCGAAAGTCTTTCAACTTGTGTATCGCTTAAACAATAGAAGGCATATAAGATACTCTTAGTAACTCATTTTTTTAAAGTAATTCACTAAACACGGTACCATCCCTGATTAAGCACTACAAGTGCTGAACAAAGTCAACTTTTTGTTGTTCCAATTCATTTTTTGGACTTAATTGCACGTGACTTAAGATCCTCAATGTTTTACATAATGTGTTTATTGGTCCTCGAAATTAAAGTGAGATTTTAAGTTCCTAACTTATTTAAATTGATAAGTTTAGGTTCCCTAGTGAACCAAAACCGTCAATGTACAAGTTAAAATTGCACGAGACTTCCATATGACTCACAACTAGCAGCATGTTTGTTCCAACTTAATAGAAGAAATAGAGCCGTTGAAACAGTATTTAAGCCTACAATTGTTGATCATTTGTGTTTTGTGGGATCCACCAAGTTTGGAAAAAAGGGGCCTCATTTTTTTACTAATGGGGAAATAAGTTCCAACAAACACAGGCTAGATGAAGAAATTGTCAAATCACTTAAAATTTATCTTCAATACATTTGAAAGTCGCATGCAATTTTAATATTTAAATTAATGCTTTTTCTTATTTGAAGACCTGAATTCATATATCCCAATTTTTTTTCTACTTTTTAACAACATATTCTCTAAAAATCTACTAATCAAAATCCAAACCGGGGCTACAATTTCGGCCAAACTCATTTTTATCTGATCCCCATATTTTGGGGTTAATAGATTTTTGAACAAGGGCATAAAGCATGCATAAATTGTCAGTCAAGTGGCCACGTGAATTGATTTTTGGATAATTATATCGACACCATAATTTTTATTAGTAGCACCCCATCTTAATTTCAATTAAAAATTTTAATTTTTGCTCATTGTAAAACTTTTGATCATACTTCTTTTACGACAATTATTTTATGTTCAACGTTCTATTAGTTAACAAATCTTGTCTTGGATAATGATTTGTGCTAAAATACTTTGTGTGCTTAAGAGCTTTAAAATGAGGAAAAAAATATTTTATCACACAAAGTACAACATCCCAACTATCCGAACAATTTCAATCACCACGTGTCAAACCCCAATTCGACGTGGACACAAATAAGCCAACACTGCTCGGTGACACTAACAACTTCATAAATTGTGCGACCAGGTTAGAGAGAGAAATCAAAACTTCCGCTTCTTCATTTACATATTTGGTAAATTAATACTGTCCATATAAACCCGACCAATTTTCCTCAAAATTACACTTCTCTTCTAATATATATACACACGCACACATGCACTAACCAGCTTCAATTCCATCTTTGATTTCTATATATTGTATGTATGTATGTATATGCATGTATGTATGTATACAGATATAGTGAGCTTATGATGATTTCTCAGTGTTATTTTCATTGATCGGGAGTGAAATTATAGAAAATTTGTTGTATATTAAAGGAGGTCAGAGGAAGAAAGATCGAAGAAGAAAAGAAAAATGGCCGCAAATAAGGGTAGCAGCTTGGAGGAGATAAGAAATGAGAACGTCGATCTTGTACGTCCCTCCATTTCTCTCTAATTTTCTCATAATTGTGTGTTATGAAACCGATTTTGTGAGTTTAAAATTTTATTCGCTGATTCAGATCGTTCGTTTGGAGTTTAAATGTGTATTCGTTTGTTATGCAATATGTCTCTGTTTTAAGATTCTTGTGAAATGCATAAAATTGTGCAAATTCCGTACTTTTTCCGGTCCATTGCATTACATGCATGATTTGTTTGTGTGTGTGTGTGTGTGTGTGTTTTCACTTTTTCACATTTATTTTATGTGTTTATATTCAAACTTTTTACTCGCTGATTCAGATATTTGATTTGAATATAGAAGTGTATTTGTTTGTTATATTCAAACTTTTTACTCGCTGTTTATATTTTATGCATGCACAATTGGTTAATTTAATTGAATTGATTTTGTTTGTTTTGGTTTTGTATAGGAGCGTATACCTGTCGAGCAAGTATTCGAGCAATTGCAATCTTCAAAGGAGGGATTGACAAGCGCCGAAGCCGACAAGAGGATTCAAATCTTTGGCCCGAACAAGCTAGAGGAGAAGAAGGCAAATTTTATATAGTTCCTTGTTCCTTTTAGACTTTTGGATGAACTGGTGGTAATAAATAAGTCGCGTTTAAACTTATTGTTCGTGAACAGGAAAGTAAGCTCCTCAAATTTTTGGGTTTCATGTGGAATCCTCTGTCATGGGTTATGGAGATTGCTGCTATCATAGCCATTGCTTTGGCAAATGGACAGGTAATTTTCATACAGTTGTTTAACAATTTTTTTTTTTGTCAACATTTTGTAAGCCGTGAATAAATGATTGCAGGGTAAGCCTCCAGATTGGCAAGATTTTGTTGGTATTTTCGTTTTACTGGTGATCAATTCCACCATAAGCTTTATCGAGGAAAACAATGCTGGCAATGCTGCAGCAGCTCTAATGGCAGGCCTTGCACCAAAGACAAAGGTATTCAGAATTCTAGCCGAGGCACTAACAAAACTCTGATGGAATCTCAAGGTCTTTGAATTGAGTTTTTGTGTATTTTTGTTTTGTGGAGGTATTGAGGGATGGCAGATGGAGTGAGCAGGACGCTGCAATTCTGGTTCCGGGAGATATCATTAGCATCAAGTTGGGAGATATCATCCCCGCAGATGCTCGATTGCTTGAAGGAGATCCCCTCAAGATTGATCAATCTGCACTCACAGGTGAATCATTGCCAGTGACTAAGAACCCCGGGGACGAAGTGTTCTCAGGTTCCACCTGCAAACAAGGTGAGATTGAGGCTGTTGTCATTGCCACTGGAATCAACACTTTCTTTGGAAAAGCTGCTCATCTTGTTGACAGCACTGAGCAAGTCGGTCACTTCCAGAAGGTATGCTTTGTAATAATAAACTTGATTCGCCTATGCAGTTTGAATCATCTAACTTGTATTGCATGAAAATGACCTTTGTAATTAGGTTTTAACAGCTATTGGTAACTTCTGCATATGTTCCATTGCGGTGGGCGTGATAATAGAGATAGTCGTAATGTACCCAATACAGCGTAGGAGGTACAGAGATGGTATTGACAATCTGCTGGTTCTTCTCATTGGAGGAATTCCAATTGCCATGCCGACCGTGTTATCTGTGACTATGGCAATTGGATCCCACCGTTTGTCACAGCAAGGTGCTATCACCAAAAGGATGACTGCTATTGAAGAAATGGCTGGAATGGACGTACTGTGTAGTGACAAGACTGGCACTCTTACCCTGAACAAGCTCACAGTCGACAAAAACTTGATTGAGGTTGGTAACTGAATACAGAATGATGACAAATTTCAATTTGAAAATTGAAAGCCAAGTATACAAACTGGCAATGCAAGCAATAGCCTTGCATACTCTGATCATGGACATTTGTTGTGTAGGTATTTGCTAAGGATTGTGACAAGGATACAGTGCTTCTTCTTGGTGCTAGAGCTTCAAGGGTGGAGAATCAAGATGCTATTGATGCTTGTATTGTCGGAATGCTGGCCGATCCCAAGGAGGTATATACATACTCGTCTACCTATCATAATCACTACGCAAATAGTTATAAAAATCTACTTGTTTTCTAGGCAAGAGCAGGGATCACCGAAGTGCATTTCCTTCCCTTCAATCCAGTGGAAAAGCGCACAGCTAATACATACATAGACAGCAATGGAAATTGGCACCGGGCTAGCAAAGGGGCGCCTGAACAGGTAAACTACAGCTATTCTATTAAATTGAAATGAGATTTCCCCCTAAATTTACATGATCGTTATTTCAATATCTTGTCGTAGATTGTTGATCTCTGCGGCCTAAGTGAAGATATGAAAAGAAAAGTTCACTCCATTATTGATAAGTTTGCTGACCGTGGTCTTCGTTCTCTTGCTGTCGCTAAACAGGTGATCTTATTTTTTTCTTTTTTTCCGTACTCATTTTATGCATGAATTCAGCTTTGTAGAAGTCAATTTGGCCACTGACATTTTCCTGGTTTCAGACAGTACCAGAGAAAACTAAAGAGAGTGCAGGGTCACCATGGATCTTTGTGGGTCTCCTGCCACTTTTCGACCCTCCAAGGCATGACAGTGGAGAAACCATTAAGCGTGCCCTTAATCTCGGTGTCAATGTAAAGATGATTACAGGTGATCAGCTAGCTATTGCAAAAGAGACTGGTCGAAGGCTTGGAATGGGAACAAACATGTATCCTTCTTCCTCCCTACTCGGACAACACAAGGATGAAAGTATTGCTCATCTCCCTGTTGAGGAACTCATTGAAAAGGCTGATGGCTTTGCTGGCGTCTTTCCTGGTGAGAAGCCTAAAGCATCCATTTAACTGATTGTATTCACTAGTCTAATCTATTGTAAAAATTGATGACATTCTTGACGACTGCAGAGCACAAATATGAGATAGTGAAGAAGCTGCAGGAAAGAAAACACATATGTGGAATGACAGGAGATGGAGTCAACGATGCACCAGCTTTGAAGAGGGCAGACATTGGCATTGCAGTGGCTGATGCTACTGACGCTGCCCGTGGTGCATCAGACATAGTCCTAACTGAGCCTGGATTAAGTGTGATAGTGAGTGCTGTTTTGACAAGTAGGGCCATATTTCAGAGGATGAAGAACTATACAATTTATGCAGTTTCCATAACTATTCGTATTGTGCTCGGTTTTATGCTCATTGCACTCATCTGGAAGTTCGACTTCTCACCATTCATGGTTCTGATCATTGCAATTCTTAATGATGGAACCATCATGACCATTTCTAAAGACAAGGTGAAGCCATCACCATTGCCCGATTCTTGGAAACTGAAAGAGATTTTCGCCACTGGAATTGTTCTTGGAACTTACCTTGCTGTGATGACCGTTGTTTTCTTCTGGGCCGCACGAGAGTCAGATTTCTTCCCAGTAAGGGACTCGACTATATAAATTTGAATCAATGATCATTTGTCGGATTGCTGAAATTCATAAAAATATAATCAAATGTGCAGAAAAAATTTGGCGTAAGACCAATCAAGAATAATTACCATGAGCTCAATTCGGCTCTCTATCTTCAAGTTAGTATAGTAAGTCAGGCACTCATCTTTGTCACTCGGTCGAGGAGTTGGTCTTTTGTGGAACGTCCTGGTCTTCTACTTGTTGCTGCTTTTTTTGTGGCACAGCTGGTATGTTTCTTTTTCTCATTTCCATTAATTAATGTCTTCTTATGATTCGATAATTCTGACCACTATGTTCGTATGTATGCTCAAGATTGCAACATTAATAGCGGTCTATGCAAATTGGGGATTCGCAAGGATCCAAGGAATTGGTTGGGGCTGGGCGGCTGTCATCTGGATTTACAGCATTGTCTTCTACTTCCCATTGGATATTTTCAAATTTATCATCCGATATGCACTGACTGGCAAGGCGTGGAATACTTTAACTGATAACAGGGTATGTTTATGATTGTTAGGGAATTTATATAGTCGACCCCAAATTTATTGAACCTAAGTTCAGTTTTTGTTATTCTCGTCTAATAATTCACTCTTATTGATATCCAGACTGCCTTGACATCAAAGAAGGATTATGGTCGAGGAGAAAGGGAAGCACAGTGGGCAATGGCTCAACGTACACTACATGGCCTCCAGCCGCCAGAAACTTCGGAACTTTTAAATGACAAAAACAGCTATCAAGAGTTGTCTGAAATAGCTGAACAGGCCAAGAAACGAGCTGAAGTTGCAAGGCTGAGGGAACTTCACACTCTCAAGGGTCACGTCGAGTCAGTGGTTAAGCTCAAGGGTCTCGACATCGAGACAATTCAGCAACACTACACCGTTTGATAGCACAATGAAGAACATAGAATTGGATTTTCCGAAGGAGAGTTAAAACCAATATCAGAATAAAGATGTTCTTTTTTTGTCTTTGTTAGTTCGGTGGAAATAATTATGAAATCACTTGAAATAATCCAACAAAAGAAGTTGGAATCATCAGTAGTAGGACATAGAATGAGTTTTAGTTTTAACATTATATAGCAGTCAATTTGTATGACATTAAATTTTGCTAAGTAGAAATATAAGGAATTCTTTCCTAGTTTTATTCATTCAATATGTAGTATTGCATCATGCATTTTTCCTCCTATCCTTAAAATGGCATTCTTTCACTTACAAATACAATCTTATGTTCGAAGATTTCAAAATGTAGAAGATAGACGAATGCATTTAATCTTTATCTACGGTTTGGAATACATCTCATCACATATTCATCAAGATACCAGCAGAATGATCTACATATGTTGAAAAGATCTACATAATCCATTTAATCTTTTTACTGTTTGGTTTGGCAACATAATCCATATTAATTCTTGAAAAGATCTACATGTGTGAAAAATCCACGAAAATTTAAGTAAAACCACACCGAATCGCTAGTTAGGTCGGATACTTTTGCCCACCTCTAGGATATATAATAAATAGAAAAGCTCTTGAGGTGAAGATTTAAATGAAGTTGATTGTTATAAGATCTTATGAGAGTCATACCTCAAAAACTAGCTATTGAAGTTGGAGAGTATATAAACCACATACCAAAAGGCCTATACTTTCAATGTGAGATCCAAGTCCCATAATTTGCAATAGGAACCAAGACAAACTCATAAGACAAACCCTAAACCCTAAACTTAGAAATAAACACAATTTGTTTATGATAATCAAAACGAGACGTGTGATCCAAGTCCCAATTACCGAAATTTATATATGTCAAATCACTTTCGATGTGTGATCCAAGTCCCGTAACTTGCAATGAGAATCATAGCAAAGATCAAATCCCTTTTACATTTGTAATTTGGATTAAGTTATTTGTACGATTATGAATGGCAATGTAGTTGATAATGTATGAGTTATCAAAAAACTTTTTGTTGGCAAAAATAAGTTATTTTTGTAACTGTCCAATCACAATTTGTCACGTGACATGTTGTCAATAAAATTGTCATCTATGATTGTACACTAAGCATGATTCTTATAATTTAGCTGAAAAAAAATCATATTACAACTAGTGATCACTGTCATAGTAACATTTTATGACAATTCGTTACACATGCTCGATGACATTTTGCGATGGCATAAACCCGGGTCATGGTTTATTCTTCTCTGATGATTTCAAGATTCGGCTGCCAGTTATTATCCAAAGAAGTCAGTTTCACAGGAGGAACATCAGACCCTCCCTTTCCACATACAGCTGTTTCCTTATTTCTCTTCTTGTTAAGTAATTTTGTCTCTGAAGAAGCAAAACTGCTTGATGAATTCACTTCGTCACTCGAAATATTAGTTGTGTTGCCTTTCATCTTTATCCCTGTTCCTGTTAGCAAACAAATCGAGCAATTCCGTAGCTGATCATCAGCTTTTTATTTTTAAACAACCAGCAATTCTGCGGTTTTTCTTTACCGTTATCTGATTCATATCTTGATTTTCTCGACCGGGAAGTTGCTAGACTAATGCTTCAACTGAAGTTTCCTGATCGTGCTGAGAGGAACGATGTAGAATTTTTCCCCGGGCATTACGGGTGGCGTCGGGTGGAACGATGTCCCAGGGACGGCGGAACACGGTCAGCTGCGTGACACAACATTTTGGGTTATGGTGAAGCAAGTCGGCTGCGAAAATCGGCCTGTCATGTAGCGCGACATGGCCACCTGGATGAACAATCTTAACAAACATGGTTTTGGTCTTGTTAGTGCATAGCCAGCTTGATAACAAGTCCATAATGGTTTCTCTTTTTGTAGTATCTTTTTCTTCTTCTTTTATGTTTTGTGAGTGGTGGGGTGAGGGTGTTGGTCGTTGTTAACTTGAGCATGGAGGGTAATAGGATAATGTATACAAGGATATATTTATAGTTCGGCAAGAATTTCCATTACTCTATTGGGGTGGGGTGGGGTGGGGGTTTTGGGGTTTATTAAGCTACCTTAGCCGATTTCTTATGATTTTCAAAAATGTTATTCATCCCAGAGTGTTTACAACTCTAGTTTAGGTGGCTCTAAGTGATAGATTAAATAAAATATGAAATTAAATTACTTATTTAATTGTAATTTTCATCAATTTTACGTTGAATTTCATGTTTACTTTTTCAGCAAGTGTATGGATTTCGACAAAGTAATAAAGTGAGATTTAAGGTCTAGACTAATTACTCTATTAATTTTTATCCTAAATCTAACTTTTATCTCAACTAGAATGATAACAAAATAATTAATCAAGAATGTTAGTTAAGACTAAATTAATACCATATTAATTTATCTAAATTAATCGATACTTAAAGATTTTGTAAAAGTCGATGAAATTAAATAGTTAGAAATTCTGATTTCA
The DNA here is from genome assembly GCA_903798355.1 of Fraxinus baroniana. NCBI lineage: Eukaryota > Viridiplantae > Streptophyta > Magnoliopsida > Lamiales > Oleaceae > Fraxinus > Fraxinus baroniana. Next base: position 2,928 of record CAIGRO010111004.1, on the reverse strand, counting down.
CTTAGGGTATTTAATATTCATTCAATCCAACATCGTTGAGTTATTTTTTATTTGCATTAGCAATCGAATTGACCACTTTTAGTTAGTGATATCTCTCAAATAAAACTAATCATATTCACATACTCGAATTCACTATATTTTCTAGAATCATACACATATAAGTGCATTAATTTGTAGAAATCCAATTAAGATTGCATAAGCCATAAATGTATCTCTCGATCACTTAACTAAATCTATGTTACTTATTGCACGAGCAAAACAAATATATCTCCTCCCGATTTCAGTATTGTTCATAAACCAAACAATTGGTGATCAACCAATTGAACGCCATTAAACGCACAATATACCAATTAACACATAATAAAAATTGCATGAAATATTTTGAATTAAATAAATGTTAAACCTAAACGAAAAATTGTTTCGCTGCTTATAATTAAGAAATTAAACGGTTCAATACAATGAATTAAGAAAAGAATTCAAGCTACTCTTGATCTCCGACACACGAATTCTAATGAATAATCTTCAACATCTTGATAATAGTAGATCCCCCGTTCAATTGAGGAAATCCAGCCTTTAAATCCCAATTTAGACCCACAAAAGTCAAGAATCTACTCACTTGTCAATTCATTCCTTGAGTATACATTTATGAAATATTCAATATCAGCAGTGGAATTAACGCTAATAAGCAATTATCCATATATATATATGTATATTATGCTCTTTTGGGTCCGAAGAGTATAGATTTGAATGCGAAAAACAATACCTCAACTGAATGTACGAAGTACGTCACAACTATTGAATAGTCTTATTTAAAAATTTCAATCATCATAAAAAAAAATCTATTTATGTATCCAAATTGAATTTTCAACACACCCCGTCTTATACAAAACACCAAACTCATCTTTTTAATCAAAAGTCGAGAGCCGTTCAACACACCAAATTCATCTTAAACAAAGCAACAGACTCATTTTCCATTTTAATTAAAAGTCTTGATGGGTACATAACTTTCGCTCACAGTGACGATGGGAATTAAAATATTTATTTTAATCTAAATTAAGGTTAACAATAAATTTTTACTATCTTTACCGGTTTGGGTTGATTTTTTTGTTTTTATTTTAAGTGGGTTTGGTTTTTTGGCTGTGTATACGGGTCGGGTTAGAATGGTTATGGGTTAACCCATGAAAACCGATAAACTCTCCCAACTCGACTCGCATACTTAAAAGAAAAAGAAAAGAAATAAAATGCCTAAATCTAATCACTCTCTAGTTGAAAGACGCCCTAAAATCACTCTTCCTTCCCTCCCGCTCAAATCGCCGATAGCAGCCATCTTCGTTTTTCAGTTGCCCACGCCGATCACTACATGTCCAGTTCTAGAAATCCTACAGTTTAACCATCTGATTTTTGTGCTATTTTTCTTCACTTGATGTGTCTTATTTTGAATCAAATTTAGTTTTTCTTCTTTTGCAGCCTCCAATAGTTTTTGCCAACATAGTTTTGCTTCTGCCAAGTGTCAACAGTTTTCTGCCTCAGCATTGTACATTTGTCATGAAACATGTTATCATTATTGGATAATTATTTTGATCGATATTAGGTGATGTTTTATTTTAATTTTCAAGTCTATTGACATTGAATAACTATATTACTATGCTTTAGACGCAAGAATTGGATGACTTTAATTTTTGTTGACAAGTTATCCCAAATCGACTAACCTAATCCAACCCGACCATACTCGACTCGATCCGATCGATACTTGATTGTGTTAAGTTGGGTTTGGTTTGGTTTTAATTGGGTAGAATTAAGTTTTGATCAAATCGATCATATTGGATTGGGTTTGGGTTGAGGCAAAAATCGACCCAGCCCATGCCCACGCCCACCCGTAGACTACTAACAACATTATTCGACAAAGCAACAATAATTTAGTAGTAAGCCAACCAGGCAACAACTATCAAATAATTTAATTTCAATATAAGTTATTACCAATACACTGGAAAAAAAAAAAAACCTTCTTAAATGCTAAATGTGTTAGTGTGTAAACAAGAAACTTGAAATCTGTCCATTATCGTGCTCTAGTGCTTTGCTTTCTTCTGCTTCGTTTTATAGACGGTGAGACATAACTAAAGATTATGATAATCTATCCACTGTAATTAATTAAAAACTATATTATATACATTCCTAAAATCGGTCTTATTGTAACATCAAAAACTCTGTGATTTCTATACCTCCTAGTCTTGTTACCATTTTCTAATTTTTTTTATTTTTATTTTTATTTTTTTTTAAACTTTTACTAACAATCATGTAAAAATTGAATAGGAATTATCACAAGGATATCCTACACCTCCTAGTCTTGTTACCATTTTCTAATTTTTTTATTTTTATTTTTATTTTTTTTAAAACTTTTACTAACAATCATGTAAAAATTGAATAGGAATTATCACAAGGATATCCTACATGAACAAAACTCACTGTGATCTTGTGGTGGATCTCATGATATGTTTGATTCCAAGTAAATTGTATAACCCATGTTAATTAATACACATTATTTAAAATTAAAGCGGACAATATCATTGTCCTAGGAACACTAGTCAACCTCTTGTCGGCGTTGCTAGCAATTAATATTAAATACAAAATTTATTATCCTCCTCTACATTAAAAGAGTGAATCACAGGATCACTGTTCATTTTTGTCACACGTTATTTCACACGGAAATTGATTTGGTACTGTAGCTAAACTGGTTTGTGTACATTACAAACTTTTTCCCTCTACAGTATATCTTAAAAATATCTTCTCCCCTACTTTATTGGTTTGCTTTCTTGCGACCGTCTCTATTTTCATATCTATTGGTTTGTTATAATATTTGCACACAGACTACATGCAAATGTAGTAAACGCATTTACAATGACACAATTTCCTCTTTCTTAATTTGTGTCG
>CAIGRO010110957.1:0-10986 GCA_903798355.1 Fraxinus baroniana | reverse complement strand
GGGCTTCCTTTGTTGAACCCCTGCGTAGGGCTTCAGGAGCCTCGGTAATGTTGAGGGATTTCGATAATTTCGCAAAGCTGACTGGCCTTCGCCAACTTGACAGTACACGTGGCTTCTGTTGCTTACCTGACGCCATACGTGGAACGATGACGTGGAGCCCTTATTTTCGGGGGCAAACACTAACATTCTTGATTATGTAGTTTAACTTAACTTCTAAGATTTTTATTTATTTATTTTTTTTAAGTTTATGCAAACATACATCCGCTCATGGTAGATATTTTTTCATAATAACTGCAGGGTATTTTAATTCCAAATGAATCTCGTGGACATTGATGAATATTCGAGTCGAAATTATTCATTATATTTTTCGTAAGTCAATTAATGAAACACTTTATGTGTTGAGTCGAAAATCACACATGTTAGCTCAATTTACAAAGAAGGATCAAAACCATTCTACGGGTTCGACCCTTAACCTATTATGAGTTATGTATTTAAATGGGGTCTCACCTCTGTGTTGAGAAATAACACACGACTTTTCCTTTTCCTTTGACGTTGGTTGCGCCTCTAACCTATTCTATTGGCTGCTTTTCTTTGTGGGTTCATGCTACACCAGACGCCCCTTTAATAGGGGCTGCCACTTGTCGATTTGATAAAACATTATGTACAACAAAAATAATCCTTCTTTATGACCTTTAGCCTCTGTTTCTAGCCCTTCTATGGGTTGTCGTCTCCGCTCCATTTTCTGTCGATTTTGTACCAATGGCCTAACCGTCAGATTGGGTATTCGCGACTATTGCTTCGTGCACGTTTTTGCCCCTATTTAGGTCTGCTCTTGCTGCATTTCGTATGTAGCTTCACTTGGCCAATTTTGGGTAGTTTTGGTTCATTAGAGTGGGTTGCTTTGGTCCAATTTGTGTGGTGCTCCTATGTGATTTTCAGCTCTTGATCTGAGCCTCGATTCATCCTCTTGATGCCAAAATCATTGGAGCATTTGTTTCAATTTACTTAGATTAATTCCATTATTTACTTGATAGATTACTCACTTGGTGTTTGTTATTATCTATTAAGTGAATTTATCTCTACATTAAATTGTGTTTTTGAAAGAATGTATGATTAAAAAAGCAGAAATACATTATGAATTTAGGTGTAAAATTATTTTTAAAGATAATATGTAATTAAAAATGAGTTCGAGCAAAAAAATGAATTTTACAAGGAGTTGAACTATGCGTATATCCAAGGTTGACAACCCCCGTACAAGAAGGGGAACCCACGATCACATGCGGCCCCCCTCTTGTGAGGGGGCTATCGTCCGGGATATCAACCTCGAATGTAAAAATAGCGAAACCCTTTTACAAAATGTGGACGTAATATGAGCTATATTTATTTATCACACGTTGCAAGTTGTTTATGACCTCGCAAATAGGAGACTAAAGTACGAGCACTATATTTCTATTGTAGGAATATAATGACACTTGCTAAGATACAAGAAAATAACATATCATTGAAAGCTAAACTATAGTTCGAATTTAGGTCCTGAATCACTCTCAGTGCATCACATTCACAGCCTGATGTATTTGGTGGCCATTATCAACAACAAATTATCAATGGCTTCAACATCTTCTGAAGAAAATGGGCCACCCGGCTTCTTAGCAAAGATCATTAGCACCACACCAAAATCATCTTAATATGAATTGAAGACATTTTAATAAATAAATAAATGAAATAAAGTGTCAATTTAAAATAATTAGTCCATTTAAGTCTTAAAGTCTTTTGACTTTCGATTTGGACTTCGAAGTTTGGATTTGAAACTTCGAGACTTGAATTTCAACTTTGCTTTTCATTAAAAATTTGAAGAAGAGTACGTGCTTCTTCGGGCCTTTAAATTGAGAGATTTTTTTATATGGACTTTTCAATTTTCTTCTAATTATTTAAATAAAAATTTAATTAGTTATAATCATCGATTTTTGAAAAAAGTAGGATGCAATTTTTTAAGTACTGTAAGTAAAACTCTTACATAATTAAGGGCCGTCACATAAGACCCCCTTTGTCTTGCCTTTATATCGACATTTTAGAAAGTAGGCCAACCTGGAATTTAGAGAGTTAAAGAGGAGGGATGGAGACTGATAGCGTTTTCAATCTTTTCAAATTTCAAGTTGGGGAACCCAATTTTTCTCAGTGATTTACTCGAAGATTCATGACAAATGAAAGGCTACCTAGTAGATAGCCAAGATTATAGATATAGGCAGGCGTATGTAGATTTGCCGTCAAATATAACGGCGAAACGACGTTAATTCCCTCTTCACAAAAGCTACACAAGCAACAATTATCATCTCAGCAATCATTGTCCTACTTCTGGGTCATCCAGCTAACCTCTCCTACTCCGCAAACTAAACTCGAATATTCACCGGGAAAGCAGCGAAACTCACCGGAGGAGCTGCTATTCAACTATTAGAGAGCTTTTTTCTTGAAACGACCTAGATCTTTTTGTACAGACACAGGTAAGGGAAAAATCTGACGTTGTTACCTTGAAAACAATTTTCCTATTTTTCTTTTTTCTTGATCTTTTTGTGTTTTCTATCTGAGCAACTGGTTTCCAGTAATTACCAGAATTTTCCCTTCGGAAAATCAGTTTGTAACAGCTGTTTACATGCAAATTCAAGAATTTCTTTTACAGTTTAAAGGTTTTTTTGTTTTCCTAGAAACTGGTTTATGTATACTACGGTATTTACTATTTAGTAAAGACTTTACAGTAGTTGGTTTGGTTATTCTTTAACTTCATGAAGTGGATCTGCATATGGGTTTCGTAGCTCTTCGGATTTTTTGTTCACTGTAAGTAGAAATATTTGCCTAAAATTTAGGGTTTCAGTGGGATACGTGAAGTTCTCTTTTATTATACTGCTAGCCTACAGTATACAGTCCAGTGATTTCGTGTTATTCTCTTCAATTTTTCGGTGCTGAGTAACTGAGTTAAAGCTTTGCTTGCTTTATTCTTCTCTTTCGAAATTTGAAGCTAGTTATCTCTCCAAGATGTGCATATGATATAAACAGTGAAATGCAAGTCGATTTACTGTTGGTTAGCTGAGAATTAGCCTGGGTCTAAGACATCAAACACAGGCTTTTCTTTCTCTTTCTAGTTTAATACACAGATTGCGTACAATTTATGTAAGATTTTTTGCCCAACGTTTTGTGTTTTTAGTCGATACTATTTTTCTTCTGCTATTATTCTCCTCACGTGGGATGCTGTCCTCTCTCTCTCGTTTTCTAGGGTGATTTCTCCATGGTATTCTTGTTCTGTATTATTATTAATGGTGACTTATCTCCTTCCCGTTGAAGCTTTTGCTGATTGAACTAAAATTGTTAAGCATTTTGGTGGGATATAATTGCATGCAGGATTCTCAGCAGTTCATCGGGAAAAATATGAACCAAGAACGTGATAAGTTGAGAATTCAACAAAATTTAGCGCAGTTTTCTGTTCACGACGGTCTAACTTATGAACCCGTTCAGCTTCGAAGTTGTAGTAATGGGAACACACGTTATGAGTCATCTGAATATTGTTCTGAAATGCTTTGTTTTTCAGCGAACTCACAAGCTTTATTGGGGCATAAAGATGATATAATAGTTCAAGAACCTAATAGCCGGGTTGGAGAAGCTTCTTTTGGTGACTTTTCAAACGCAATGTCATCTACCTTCAATCCTTCAGCCACAATGGGTGGTGATCCACAATGTTTCAGTACTTGGAAAAACAGTGCTTCCCAATCAAGTAGTGATTGGATGGCTGATCCGTGCCCAGCGATAGTCGGAACTCTCTCAGGTCCTTTGAAAATGATCCAAACTGGTTATCACGAATCACATTCTTCGTTGATCAACTCATTGGGTGATGTTTCAACCCAGAATGGCCAAAAGCCTTACGGGAATTTGCATTGTAATTCTTCACTCTACCAAAGTGCACTACAAGATGTTACTCTGGACAACAGTAGAGCCACGGGCCTAAAATTGGCTTCTTTGAGGCAAGATAATGACAAAGAAACGAGCCAAGCTTCGTGGGCAGTTGGTGGGAGTGAACTTCTACTTCTTCCGGCCTATGCCGATCAATTGCGCCTTAAAAGTGGAGTGGAGTGGTATGGTGAATTGGAATACGGGGAAAGTAAGATTATTGATAGAGACCACACAACAACTGCAAATGTCAATTCCAATTCTCAGGCCCTCTCTTTGTCACTTTCATCAGTACCATCACCGAAAGTACACATGGAGCAGACTGTTGGGATAGACATTTCTGCAAATTTGCACTCCAGAGATGTTAGTCTTAATAATGTTCCATATTTATCTTCCAACCCAAAATTTTCATTTGATAGCAAAGCTTCTGAAAGTTTTCCGCAAAATATGGTGGGAAATTTGACTTTAGCTCATCGAAATCCCGGCCCACTTGGTCCGTTCACCGGTTATGCTACCATTCTCAAAAGTTCAAAATTTTTGAAGCCAGCGCAACAACTGATGGATGACCTTTGCAATTGTGAGAATTCTAAGCACATTGAAATGCACAATGCTTCTCCTGAGAGAACTCTTGAAGAAGTTGGGGTTTCTGATGGTGGTGCCTGTGCTCCTGGACCTGTACTAAGAGCAATACCTGGTGATTCTGGTGGCTCGTCCTTTACATTTCATAGTCCAATTGGGAAGAGTCAGGAGCCTGGAGGTATGAGCAACTCAGTAGATTCTCACTGGTCTGAATATTTACAGAACAAAGCTAAACTGCTATACATGAAGGATGAGGTTGGTTCTCTTGACTTGCTTATTTCTACTAACCATTTTCGAGGATACTTTTTTCACTCATGGATTCTTTTAGCATGTTTGATAAGATAGATTGGATAACATTCGATAAAGAAAAATACAATAAAGAAAGCTGTAGTGCAATAATGCTTTCTCATCTAGCTAGACTGCATCATTCTTCCGATTTTGGAGAAAATTCGCCCTCAAATTTTTTGTTTTTGAATTTGCTTGTAAAACTACTGTTTTTGCAAGACTACAATTGTCTACTTGCAGTTGCTTGACTCTTAACGATCTGGTTGTAGTTGGATTCTTCTTTTGTTGGACTAATGATAACTCAGCAAGTCTTTGCAACTCAAAACTCTTATCCAGTCTCGTCCATCCATTACTTCACAGTTCTAGTATCTCCTTTGTTGTATATACTCGTGAGATCGGAGGTGGCTGATCTTATGATCAGGAACCAATCCTAGATAAGAGGACTAAGCCGTCCCCGACTAATAACATTACTGAGAACATCTATTAGAATTAAAATCAATGCAAATAAGCTATTATACCAATCAGCCACATGATCCTGTTTGTTTACTCGTGTACCATTAGTCACTAGATTACCTAGTTTGGCCGTCAATGTCTTCACCTTGTTTTTCCCACTCGCATCAATTTGTATACTAGGATTTTCATTCTTATTAATGATATACCTCTTTTGACAAAGGAACTAATGAAGAAAACTATGTTTTCTAAAGAAGAATTAAAGAGAATATTTTTGCATGGTAGGAAACATATTGAGCCCTGTTTGAGCCATATTAAATTTTTTTTTTCATTTTTCTACTCATTTTCTACCACATTCTTAAATAAAATAATATTTTTCATCACATCAATAATTTTTCTTTCTTTTTCATCCACACATTCTCTATCAAGCTACTATTCCAGAATACATTCTTCCAAAATAATGTGGCTCAAACTCGAGTGTCAATTGTGAAAGGATGTCGTGTTCAGCTTTTTGTTCGTTGTCATGCATTTGAAACCGGAGAAAATCAATAATTTGAAACATGGATTCCATTTTAAAGAATTTCTTTTAGAAATTTATATAACCTGAGACGTGTCCGTTAGTGGTGGAGACTTTTGACCAAGCCCAAAAATATGCAAGTCCAAGTTAGGTGCCCTTTGAAATAGAAGCCCTTCTCCAAAATTTATTTGCTCATCAATTTTCTTGTTTTTGTGTTACAAGTAATGTTGATTGGAACTTACACTTCAAACTGGTTTGCAAAGGGGTCCTAAGTTTTTATAAACCGAGACGCTGATCTTCATCTTGCAAAAGTAATTGTTACTAACCACCTTTATTTATTAATGATGTTTACAGTGACCACCTATATTTCTCTATTAATTCAAACCTATTTCCAAAATTAGGTTAATAAACTCATTGATATTTTCCTTGTTTCGTTGTGTTGCATTTACTTTTTTGTACAACTTATATGTAAAATTGGATTGTACGGGTGTTAAAGGGATAAATTCCCTATTGAATATGGATAAAAATATTAACTGACATATTAGGGTTTGAGATATTTTTGTAACAAGGTTCACCTTTTAAGATGAAACTTCGAGACTTGATATGTTATCGAAGTTAACTGAACTCCAAGCAATTGATCTGACTAAAAATCAAATGAGGACATGGATTTAAAAATTGATATTATCAAACGAGCTACTACCTTGCTGGCACGTTAAGGGATAAACCACATCGAACAAGAAACCAACATATATGGACTTGGGTTATTCCTCTTAAACTTTGACTTTTTAAGATAGAATCTCGAGTCTTAATAAGAGGGTGCTCTAAATGTAAGTGGCTTGTAACGGGTGCCAAAATGTTTATAAACTCGTGATGCAGCCTAGAGTGATTGGCTTGAGATTCTAAACTAATCATTACTATCCAAATCTATTTAGAGTTAATATCTAGAGCGGCCTATATTTTTCAGTTTCGTGGTTCTTTGGAATTAGTCTTCTAGATGTAGCTTTCTCCATACTCGTCCTATTTGCTAGGAGGGCTCTTAGAAGGGCTGCCCACTCTAAAACCATTATCATGAGCACTTGGGATAGAACCTATCTTTGAGATTGACTTGTAAAAAGGGCATGCTTAAAAAGTGCTTATGCACCCATGATGCACACACTTCTTAAGTGATGTGGTATTCTGAAACAAAGCACTACGAACCACTACAAACTCTTGTGCTTCCCTCCACTACCATTTGCACAACCCACATAAACCACCATCTAGCCCTAAGCACCAACCCCGACTCCTATTACATTGTCAATAATAAAAGCAAGAAATAAAAAACCTACCAAATATTGGTCTGACTCACGTGATGAGGTACAAGATATATTCATTTTTAATTAAACAACAAATGTTTATACCTGTTTTATACTTTTATTAATAGCAAAATGAATAAACTGCAACTTAGGAGGGAGGCTCGATCTGACCTCCAATTTATGAAACACTAGGGAGGAAAAGTTTTCTGTCCTAAGGTGGGGATAACACGTTAATGAGAAATGAAGATACTATCGCTTAATGCGATCTAGTGGTACTTCTCGTTGCTTTCATATTTATTGCTTGATAGTGAGCCTTGAGATTTTTGGTAGCCATGGTTGCGGAAAACGTCTCATTAGGGAAGAGGGAGTGACCTCATCTACTGGTCATCTATATGCATTTTAAGCACAACTAGACATAGCATGTCTCTGATCAAACTTATCTAGTTAGGCGCAAGCTAAAAAAAAAAAAAAAAACTTATCTAGTTAGATTTGTTTACGATGCTAAGTTTGTACCATTAATGAGGAAACTGTAAAGGAATCTTAATTAGGAAACTTTAAAGGAATCAACTTTATTATATTTAAGAGTCCACACCGACAGCAACTCCTCAGCATCCGTAGCAATATTCCACACCCTTTGTTATTGTAGAAAATAGAATATGAAGGACAACAATGACAAATCAAAAGAGACTATTAACTCCAGGCTAAACATATTAAATAGAACGCACAGGGGATTACTCTTTGAGCGGAGGGTGAGAGCTGAAGGATTGAGGATTTGAGTTTGGTCTTGGTGGAGGTCGTGGTGGTGGTAGGTGTTTGATGGTGGGAGCGAAAATAGGGGTTACCTTGGGACGCCTGGTTTGCAAGGGTGGGGTTGACTTGGAAGATATATATTTTCATTTTCTTTTTTTACATTTTTCCCTGTTTGAAGTTGTGGGCAATTTGTCTTTTTACAGATGTTAAAATGGTCTTTTGGGTGGATTTTTTTATCATTAAATACCATGTGTACCACAAATCTATAGGTTGAAGGAGCTTAATACCAAGAAGGAAAAGTTGGGGCTAAAAGTGCAAAAGGTTCTATAGGTTTTTGGGGAGATAGATGCAGTTTATCTCAATAATGCTGCCCTAATGTTATTATGAGGTTTATCCTAACATCAACTCCCTATAGAGAACTAATGGCTTGTCATTTGCATGAGAAAAAATGTGATACAACTATGATTCACATTTTATTGCATTATGGGGGTCAGTCACCCATGGACTTACCAAAGGGACTACATTAGGTAAGTTTATTTTGCTCAAATTCTTGGTCTGAGGACCCTCTGTTTATGTATGTGGATTATGAGTTGTGTTCTTTTTACTGGTACTATCTCATTGAGATTTGCTCTGATCATGGTATGATCTTTGTATTTGTCTTCTATGTTATTCCCATATTAAATATGAACTACTTGGTAAATTTGAAATATCCACCCAATCTTGGTTGCATATATTTCTCTTTTCTTGAATGTATGAAATGTAGAAAAGAAAAATATAATCATGCACAAGTGTAATGATTTTTTATGAGCATTTGGAGCTTCTTCTGGTCTTGTATCAATCTGGAATTACTTTCATTACTATTTGTTGAAGACAAAATTATAATAAATAAGTTTATAAAGTTTATAAGAACTACTGGAGTTCATTGTTGGTTGTCAGTATCTCTGCAAACCGAGATCTATCGGTTTGATTAGAAATAAACGTCTGCTAGGCACGTAATTGTGGATTCTTTGTGAGTTAATTCTGCTACAAGAGCTTATTTTGTGACTTTGATATTTTGAGATTACATTTTTTCTATGTTGGCATCTAATATATTTGTTATCTACTAATGAATTATGAATATTGGTTTTGCAATATGGATACTTCATTATTTGAGTTCTCGTAATTCTTTATCGTGCTTTAAGTGTGTGTTGTATGTTCTACAGCCACGTCAAGATACGGCAATATATTTATCAAGTGTTGTTTTATTTGAAAGGTTTGCAAGAGGTACAAACAGTATCATCAGCAGATGCAAATGGTAGTTTCATCCTTTGAATCGGTGGCAGGTCTTAGTGCAGCCACTCCATATATATCTATAGGCCTAAAGACCGTCTCCAGACACTTCCGTTGTCTAAAGATTGTGATAGCCGACCAAATCAGAAGCGTGTGTAAAGCCTTGGGAGAAGATTTATCATCCCTCACTGCTGGCACAAGCAGTAGTGGTAAAGGTGATATGAGTGGTTCGAGGATAAAGTTCGTCGATAAAAGCTTCCAAAAACAGAAAGATGGGTGCTATACGGGATTTATTGAGCCCCAACAACACGTCTGGAGGCCCCAGAGAGGCCTACCAGAACGTGCAGTGTCTGTTCTTAGAGCTTGGCTCTTTGACCATTTCCTTCATCCGTAAGTCTCTTTGACACATGATGCGTCATATGTATGCAAACTCAGGGTTTAATGGAAGTGAAACTTATTTTTGTGTAGATATCCTACAGATACTGATAAGCATATGCTGGCTACTCAAACCGGCTTAACCAGAAACCAGGTACTTGGCATTCATTAGACGAGTAAAATCTTATTGCCTGCAGGCCTGAATTCCTTGGCTTTGATTCATTTTATAGATGCTTGTAATAATTGAAGTTTCATTTTTCATACTAGGTTTCTAACTGGTTTATCAATGCTCGGGTTCGTGTTTGGAAACCCATGGTTGAAGAAATACACATGCTAGAAACCAAAGGAATGACAGAAACGGGATCGAATGCTTCAAAAACTGATGGGAAATCCTCAACTGAAGGTTCTGCTCAATTGAATGGCAGCCAATCTTTTAATTCTCATGGCATAACTGCAGTTTCTGATAAGCAAATGGATTGTTCAAGAATTAGCCCATCAGAGGGCCAAGGGCACGAGGACGAGTTGAGTGCAGATTTATGGAATCAAAAGAAGCGATCAAGAGTGGAATATCATATTCCAGGTAGCATGGATGGATCATTTATGGGTTTCGTGCCTTACCACCGGGGTGGAATGGAAATTGGAGGGCTAGGTGCGGTGTCTCTAACCTTAGGTCTCAGGCAAAGCGCCGGAGAGTTCCCAACAACTGCAGCCAGAGGATCATCTAAGAGAGAATATTGGGGGCCAGACCATTCATGATTTTGTAGGTTGATTCAGCAGTTGCAATGCATTCGGCGATGTTGGTGAAATTAGCTAGAAATAAAAGCCAAGAAAAATCACTTAAGCCTATGCTACAAAGCTTAGAAAAAACTGTAGAATCAAAACGAAATAGATGGTTATCCGGATTATATTACTGGAGAAAAAAAATGTATATTTGATGGGTCAATGGTGTGAAAATCTGTAGATGTATTTATGAAAGAATTGGAACCTTTGCTTGTGTGGCTAAGATGTGGGATTCAGCTTCTGGAGCATAACTGCAGCATCGTACCATCTTTTCATAAATTACCTTTCGAATCTGTCTGATTGCAGTGGAAGAAATTGATCTTACTGCTTGCTAAGGAGTCAAAATTTGAAGAACACCATAAGAATTGACTCCATTGAGTGCTAATTTAGTTATAGCACAGACAAGAAAGTTTAATGGGGGTTGTAGCGGAAGATTGATCACACGAAGGGGGTTTTCCGGGGTCGGTTTAATCCGACCAAATTGACATCCCAAACCACGACCCAAAACCCAGATTCACTTCGGTAGCTTTAGATTGTATCCACAAAGTTGAGAAAATGGAATGAAGACGATGAAGAACACAGCAACCACACCAGCAGTCATGAAGAGAGCAGTAGAACCCGCTACGGTGAAGCAAGAAGGAGCCGGCATATATAGGTTTAATTAGGTATGTAAATGGGCCAAGACCCAAAGACAAACAAATGGGCCAGGTAAGGTGAATATGTGCCGGAAAAATTACCTAAAACCCTACATTTTAA
>CAIGRO010110956.1:0-14289 GCA_903798355.1 Fraxinus baroniana | reverse complement strand
CTAGAAGCGAAAATGCGAGTTTTTGAAGGTCATGGATGCAAGTGTAACTTGTGTGAAATATTGGGGATCTTTGCCACCATTTTCTAAATTCTTTGTAACAAATGAAAAATTAGAGCCCTCTCAGACTAATTAAAAATGAGAAGTTGGTCCGCCTCCTTGATTTATTTACACCACAAAGTGTAATCGACACCTTTTGAACTTTATCAAATAAAAGATTCCATTTTTTTTTTTTTTGGAAATAATATGGAAATTTAAAACAAGGTTACTTTTCTCCTTTCTCCTCCTCCCACGATATTCAAAATGGGGCAGGGGAAGGAAAGTCAAGTTCACACAGTCCCATTTTTTCAGGGAATTTTAAGAGTGCAAATTCTTGGCCTTTGTTCGAGAATGTTTATTAATAATTTTTTAGGAGATATAGTGATGGGATCACAAAACGTATGTATAATACATAGAATTAAACCATTTTGCTAGAAAAAGTTTAACACTTTCGTTGACATTCTCTCACGTTGATATGGGATCCACGCGGGACCCATATGAATTGAAAAAGAAAAAAAAATTCCCCTCCACCCACCCTATTGTGAGGCACTCTCAAGGAGGGTGTCAAACTTTCCCTGGCAGTTAATAATTATTAGTTTTAATTGCCTAAAATATTTTCCAAAACATAGGGTTGATCTCCGAATCTACAAAGATATAACTTCTAGCTAACGTGCATGTAAAATTTTTGTAAATGAAAATTTATTAATAACTGCTGAAATATGCATGGATAGAACGAATTGGAGATTTTCTTTCATTAAGGTGAGTTATGGCTCATGCCAAGATTGATATTTAGATGAATCGCAAATTGCAATATATCGTTCTGAAACATATATATTGCCCCCTTTTTGTATTTTTTTTGTCGTCTTTTAGTTTTCGTCTTGTAAGTTAATGTATTATGTTAAATAATGCATATTGAAGGGTAAGATTCAATTTGTCTCAAATTAGTTTTTTCGTAATCTTGAATTCGCCATATTTTAATAGTCGGATTTAATGGATATGATAGATAAATCTTGTCACTTCGCAAATTTTTAACCTTTCCAAATGGTCGTTTTCGATTTTGATTCTTGAAAAAACAAAATATGGTGCATTTTATTTTTCTTGCTAGCTCTTTTTCCCAAATCACGCGGAAAGGAGAAAAAATTTGTTTCACATTGAAGTTTTCAAAGAAAATTCAGAGAAATGTCTTTCTGTGTCAACGTCATCAACTTTAGACTCTCGAGTCAACTCTCGCGACTAGAAAATAAAAATAATCAAGAAGGCATTTTCCGGAAAATTGCATAAGCATAATGAAGTTAAAAAATTGCTTCTTTTTCTGTTGACTGGCCATGCAAAAATTTCCCGGAAAACCACACAATTCAAAATTATATCCATAGGGTCATCATATATATATGAATTTTCTTCCAAGAAGACGAAGGGAAGATTCACAAGTGCAGAATGAATTTTACTGTAATCAAACGATTCAAACGGCAATTCTGGTGATTAGACGTTCTTGAAATTTACCCTTTTCTCCGTAATTTTATTGCTTTATGATTTCGATTTCTTGTATTTTCTTGATTGCTGTGAAGAGGGAAAAAAGATGTTTATTTGGTCTTTAGCTGTGGATTTTCTATTTCTAAATTAATATTGTCTGTATATTATTTCCTCGACTTCTTTTTCTGGATTGATTCTCTGTGCCATGGGGCATGGATCCGTAATGAAAAGAAATATTGTGATAACCACAATTTACACTTAGTACATGTTTGGAACACACTAATGGGATCATTACTGGACCAAACAATGGGCAAGAATTTAGTTTCATTTTCTAGCTGATGTTTCCCATCAAATCCACCCCGTCAAACAAGCCATAAGTTTATTAGTATTGCTTTAATATGATTTTGTTCTTTTCTAACATGGGTGCTTGTTAATTAAATGTATTTAGTTCGATTTGTGTTACTTTTATAGTGTGTATAAATTAATTGAAATGTAGATGGTGGTTTAAAAGGTATACATATGCTAACAGGTACTTCTTCTGTGTGTGAGACAAATGCTTACCTTGATTCTAGTAATGTAGCTGATTTATAGTTTTCCATTGTTGTGTGTTTTGCTTTCCCAATTTTATACTCATAAAATCTCTTGAATGAACATAACAGAAGTTATCTCTGCTATAGGTTTCCTTGATGTCTTGTTCAATATCGTGGAAGGTCGGAAAATATATTGAACAAAGAAGAAACGTGAGCTTTGTCAACTGATCAAGAGGAGAATCCACCACCTGATTTGGATAAGGATTCGTACATATTTACTGTAATGACAGAACTGATACCAATTGGAACTATATTGGCTGTAATTTCCAATCAAATCATTAAAACTGCCCAGGCTGCGAATGATGTCGTGTTTGAAAAAGAGAGTTTTAAAGTTTTAGGAAAGCATCTTCTTGACATTGAGCCTGTCTTAAAAGAATTGCAGTTGAAGCAGTTGAATGATTCACCAGTTGCAAGGCAAGCTCTGGAATCTCTTGAAAGTGATGTCAAAAAAGCCAATAACCTAGTTGAGAAGTACAAAGATCGAGCACGTTTCTACTTACTAGTCAAGTGTAGGCACATTGTCAAGGAAATACAGGATGTTACGAGAGAGATAGGAAAGTCTTTGGCAGCTCTATCCCTCGTGAATATAGAAGTTTTATCTGGAATATCAGACCAGGTGAATAGGTTACAAACTGAGATGCAAAGGGCTGAATTCGAAGCATCGCATTCTAGACTTGAAATTGTTGACAAGTTAAATCAGGGTCTTTCAGATCAAACATTTGACAAGGAGTTTGCAAATGATATGCTTGAGGAAATAGCTACGGCTGTTGGGGTTCCAGTTGAGGTCAAAGAGATAAGTCGAGAGCTAGAGAACTTCAAAAGAGAAAAAGAAGAAGCTGCCAACAGGAAAGAAAGAGCTGAAGTTCTGTTCTTAGAGCAGGTCATCGAGTTGCTCTCTCGAGCAGATGCCGCCCGAGATTATGAGGAAGTTAGGAACCAGTATTTCCAAAGACTCAAAGTCATAGAGCGATACGACTCCAGAGAAGAATATATTCAGCCATTTAAAGCTTTCACTTGTCGCATAACTGGAACTGTGATGATCGATCCTGTTAGCCTCTGCACAGGTACTGCATGTGAAAGAGCAGCTCTTGAAGACTGGTTCGAGAGTGGGAAAAACACTGATCCAGAGACAGGCGAAATTCTTCAAGATTCCTCATACAGGTCAAACATTCAACTGAGACAGTCAATCCAGGAGTGGAGGGAACTCAACTATTGTCTCAAAATTAGGTCTTGCAAAGCAAAATTGGATTTGAAGATGGACTCATCTGTTGAAGAGGCTCTGGACCAAATGAGAGAGCTCATGAGGGAGAACTCGATCAACAAAGAGTGGATTTCTATTGGAGGACTTACTGATGTTATGGTGACTATGCTTGATAGCACACTCAAGAAAGCCATGAAGATAAAATTGTTCAATACCTTGAGGGATATTATAGAAGGTCATGCTATAAACAAGGTCAGTCTGTTTTTATTCTTTTCTATTTATTTTTAAGCTCTCAAATTTACTCCACTGGGAATCAGTGAATGATGCTTTATATAGAACCATGGCTTGCCTTTCAATTAGATTTCTTGCATATGTATTTTAATGTATTCACAGTTACTGTTTTTATTATTTTAGGATGTATAAACTCATGCTGATCCTTGCTGTTAATCAAATTTCAAGCTGCTTATTTTGTGTGATTTCTTGTTCTTCATATATTTGTAATTCTGCGAGCTGTATTAAATGTAATGTCTGACTCCAAATTACATAGGATATCTTCGTCGAAAATCAGGGGATTGAGAAACTTGTTCCATGCTTAGGCTTGGACTCAACCATATCAGAGGCTGCTGTCGATTTGCTATATGAAGTTTTGCAGGAAAGATCAGGTTGGAACGTGCCTTATTGCAGGATTTTATCTCAGCATGATAATGCAATCCCTTTTCTTGTCTCTCTTCTCAAAAGTCCGATTAGGGCATTGGCCGAGAAATCTGAAGAAATCTTGATGAAGCTTTGTGATGAGGATGAGAACGTTATTCAAGGTGCTAAAGTGAACTGGTTTACACCTTTAGCTGATAAAATCATTCAAGGTTAGTAAATCTAAAAAATTCTGATAAAATAATATATTTTATAGCATCAACTCTACCTGGCTGGCTAATTAGATGCAAATTCCATTTTGAAAATCCAAAGGAGTTGTCTGTTCTGAGAAAATCTAACATCATTTTGTAATTATATTTTTTTATGCATGTAAGTTAGATTTGCTTACTTCTTTGCATTGTTCGAAAAGCTCTAGTGCATGATATAATTTTATTATTTTTACAGGATCATCATCTTCAAGAATGTCGATGGTGAAAGCACTTCTTGGCTTGGAACTTGATGAAGAGAAAATAAAGCTCCTTGGTGAGGAAGGAATAATTCCTCCTCTGCTTGAAATGGCATCCAGTAATATTGAATCAAAGGAACTGTCACTATCTGTACTTGTCAAACTATCATCATTCCACAACAATAAAAAGCTTATTGCCGATGCTGGTGGTGTCCCACTGATTTTGAAACTATTGTTCTCGTCTCACATGCTCACAATTATTACTTCCAAATGTGCTGAAATTCTTGCTAACCTTTCTTCTAGTGGTGATGCAACTAGATTTCTGGTTGATGAAACTGGAACTCAACTTGAATTACAGCCTGTCATTGCCCACCTACTCGCTTTTCAAGAAAATCTTCACAGATTGGACATTGTGCGGAGACCTGCCTTACGATCCCTTCTCGGAATTTGTCAATCCGAAGCCGGACTTGTTAAGTCTGCTGTCCTTTCTGCTAGTGGTGTTTCTGTAATTCTTCCCCTTCTTGATGACGCTAACCAGGAAATACGGGAACTAGCAATCAATCTTCTTTTTCTCTTCTCTCAGCATGAACCAGAGGGAGTTGTTGAATATCTACTTAAGCCTAGAAGGTTGGAAGCTTTAGTTGGATTTCTTGAGAATTGTGATAAAAACGACGTACAAATGGCTGCAGTTGGTTTATTAGCCAACCTTCCTAAATCCGAGACATTACTTACTGAAAAATTAATTGAATTAGGAGGGTTGAAAGCAATCATAAACATCCTAAGATCCGGGACCATGGAAGCAAAGGAAAATGCTCTAAGTGCACTCTTCAGGTTTACGGATCCAACAAATCTTGAGTCTCAGCATATAGTAGTCGAACTTGAGGCTTATCCTTTGCTCGTAGACCTTCTTAAGGTTGATTCAATCACGGCAAATGCCCGAGCAGCCGCTCTAATAGGCGATCTTTCCATGCGCAGTCAAGAACTCAGTTGTGAGTTCAAAGATCCTGGTTGCTGGTGTATCTATAGAGCACGATTTCCAATATGTAAAGCTCATGGAGGTGTGTGTAGTGTGAGTTCTACATTTTGCCTGTTGGAGGCCAATGCTCTGCCTGATTTAATTCAGCTTTTACGGGGAAAAGAACATGCAACAGCCTACGAAGCAATTCAGACACTCTCGACTCTGGTTCCGGAAGAGTCTCCTCAGAGAGGAGCCAATGTCCTGCACGAGAGCAATGCCATTGGACCTGTAATAGAAGTACTGAGCTGGGGATCAGAGTCGCTAAAAGCGGAAGCTTTGGGCCTTTTGGAAAAAGTCTTTATGTCAAAGGAGATGGTCGACTTATATGGATTAATCGCTAAGTCACCTCTTATGCGACTCACTGGCCGCAGTATTTACGAGGACGGGCATCTTCAGAGGAAGGCTTCGCGGGTCTTACTCCTGATTGAACGTTATTCCAGATCGTCTGCCTCTATTAGATGGGAATAAATAGTTGGTTAAACTTCTTGCTTTCCCACCAGTTTTGACATTTTTCTTTTCAAATAGAGATGCTCATGCACATCATGCCTTGCTTATTATTTATCCTTTACTCTTTGAGATTTATTTAATTCAGTCTTATATAGTAAAGATCATATTCCTATATTGTTCTTCTTGAAAACTTATTTGATTTGGTTTGACCTCGTAAATCTACTATTGATCTCGAGGTACAGGGGCGGACTGAGACAATTTTTCTTGTGGGGTCAAAAATGAGAATTCAAAAATGTTCAGGTCAAAAAAAAAAAAAAAAAAAAAAAAAACAACTAAGGAAAACTCAAAAAAAAATAAATAAAAATTTGTGGGGTCATTGGACCCCATGTGGGTTCGCCCTTGACGAGGTCCATCATTCTCAAATTGAGAAGTTGCCTCTAAATATTCGTATGTTGAGCTAGCCGCCCTTCTTGAGACTTTTTCTTGGTTCATCATGCTATAACTTTGTGGTTTACATACATTTACGTTGATCATAGTAAAATGTGCTTTAGATACACGAGACTCCAAGGTAATGCTAGATATAAAGGATTTTGTTTAATGCCTATGTTTGCATATTATTATAATTTAAAATTCAAAATCAAACAATAATTTTAACCAAACGTTTCAAAGGATTCACGACTGCTAAATTAGTCGCCACTCATTCTTATCACGTTATAATGTGCTTAGTCAAGAAAAAGGACCATTGAGTTGCTTAAGAACTCTGTTTTGGAATTTATCTATTTCTTGCAAAGGCGAATATAAACACAAAAAAATAATATTTTTTTTTATTTTCTGAAAAGACTAAAAATGAGTCTCATTCCCCACCCCTCCCCCAGAAAACCCAAAAGAAGAAGAGACAATAATCACCTTTTTCCCCCCAAATTTCACCAATATTTTGTCAGAGTATAGATCAATCTAAAGGTAGTTGACTTGTTTTGGCTTCTACCAACCTTTTTTATTTTAGATGATTATTTACATAAAAAAAAAAAATTTCAAAAAAATAAAAATAAAAATGATTTGACTTATTTTTTCATTTAGTGATGTACGTTGGGAAACCTACCTTATATGAAATAATAACCATATGTTACGCAAGTATTTTTTTTGTTGCTCAAACCTCTTAATTTAATGAAAAACTTCAACATTCACAACGTCACTACATTGAACAACGATTGAATTAGACTTCCATCGAGGCATTTCTTTCGTATGTCGAGTTGGTAACCAGTAGGCATTAGGTTTTTTAATTATAAGCAAAAGAGTGATAAAAGTCTTAAGAGAATTTTCAAATGTCTTACAAGAAACCTTGGTGTCCCTATAACATGCAGTGATTCACTTTTCTTTCATTTTTTTGTTGAGAAAGACATTAAATATAAATAACTTTCAACCACCTTTTCTTTCGCGGCGCATTCACATCGAGTAGTTGGGAAGTATGTAATTGGATAAGATTTTTGTTCGTGATTGAGTATTTAGCTCATGTTTGGTACACGTTAAAATTTTTAATTTCATTATTCTACTCATTTTCAACAACACATTTTTCAATAAAATAATATTTTTCATCACATCAATAACTTTTTATTTTTTTTCGACCACACATTCTCCATCAATCTACTATTTCAGAATACATTCTTTCAAGATAATGTGACTCAAACACATCCTTAAATTATGTTTTCAAATTGATACAGTGCGAGAATAAAGTATATGCACGATTATAATAGTGAGTAATAAATATTGAAGAAGAAGATACGCCATTAAAGTTCTTGCCCACAAGTAAAGTTTTAAACCAAAAGAATTCTACCATATCTTTCTTCACTAATGGAATGAGTCAATGGGAAAAGAGAAGATTTCTTGTGGATTATATTTCTTGTGTGTCTCTCCAAATTACTAACATAAAGTATAATTCTTTTTTGTTAGAGCGAAGACATCTAGATTCAGTTCGATTTGATTTTACTTTGATCTTCTAGGATAGAAGCTCGATATGATTGGTCAAATAAGCTGCAATCCCTATATTTTCTTAGGTTTTTTCCATTTAATAATTTTCTTAAATTATGTTTTCAAATTGATACAGTGCGAGAATAAAGTATATACATGATTATAATAGTGAGTAATAAATATTGAAGAAGATACGACATTAAAGTTCTTGCCCACAAGTAAAGTTTTAAACCAAAAGAATTCTAGCATATCTTTCTTCACTAATGGAATGAGTCAATGGGAAAAGAGAAGATTTCTTGTGGACTATATTTCTTGTGTGTCTCTCCAAATTACTAACATAAAGTATAATTCTTTTTTGGTAGAGCGAAGACGTGTAGATTCAGTTCGATTTTATTTTACTTTGATCTTCTAGGATAGAAGCTCGATATGATTGGTCAAATAAGCTGCAATCTCTATAGTTTCTTAGGTTTTTTCCTTTTAATAATTTTCTTAAAAATATTAAAAATTCCCTTCGAGCTGGGCATGGAAAAATTCCTTGCTCTCGCCCTTCCCCACGTAATTTATTTTTATTATCTTTCATATTTTTAATAAGATTGGAGAAAAAAAACCCATACAACAATTTTTTCTTCACGGGGCGAGGTGCTTTGCGTTCATTTTATAAGATTGGAGAAATGAATAAAAGTTATTATTTTAATTTCTAATCGTTTTTTGAAAAACAATAAAACGTGAGTAAGTTATAGGAAAATATGAATTCGAAATTTTAGTATTCATATGTTGAATTAGTCATCCATGAACAATCAACAATGATCACGTCAGTTTTTTTAATTTAATTTTAATAATATTATTATTATTACACTCCTAATTAAAGGTAGGTCACCAATGAGGAAAATTGTGCTTAAATTTTCATTTTGAGCTTTAATGACATGTTTGATGCGAAACACTGAATAGAAAAGTTATATAGTTATTATTACACGTCTCTCATTTATAATCTCCATCACAACAAATATGTCAGCACAACTAAAGCATCATCATTCTAAAATTTTGAAGCATGAAATAATAGGAGCAAAAACCCTAGTCGTTTTTTGAAAAGCAATAAGAAGTAAGTAATGTTGTAGGAAAATATGAATTCGAAATTTTAGGGTATGCATTCTCTTTCCTATTTTCAAAAACGTGTCTTTGAAAAAGAGTTTAAGATTTACGAAGAAAACTCAAATTTGATGTTTTCAGTTATAATTTGGCCAAAATTTTCAATTTTGGATTTTTGAAAATAATTTTACAAAAAGAACATATTTTCAACAATTTCAAATTGGACACCCAAAACACAAAATGATTTCAAAACTCAAAATGAAAAACTGAAACACGAAAAGAACAAACCCCTAAGTATTCATATGTTGAATTAGTCATCCATGAACAATCAACAATGATCACATCAGTTTTTTTCAGTTTAATTATTATTATTATTATTATTTTTCTTGCACAAGCTAATATAGAAAGTGACTTTCAACTACAAATGTCTGAATTTAAAGTTGTCTTTTGGAAGGAAAAATCAGTTTGTACAGAAATGCTTTCACAGAATTTGACCAGAATACTAATAAAGAGCGGGTCCCATCATGTATTTAAAAAAAAGAAAATAATGTGCGGGACCCACATGTGTGTGTTTTCTGTTAATTTTCTGGTGAAATGATTTCTGTACATGAAGCACCGCTGCTTTTGGAATACACTCTCCAAGCCAACTTGGGATGGTGATTGCCAAAGATAAAATCACTCATTGATGACATGATTTGTACAAAGTACTAAAAATATTCATAGTGCTCAACGATGTGCCACCAAAACTACGCCGATGTTTGGTATGGCTTAAAACTTTGATTAAAATATAAAAAAAAAAAAAAAATTATCCACACATCTCATTATGAGATCCAGAATTTTTATCAATTTTTTCAACCACATATTTCATCAACTATTATCAAAATTTACATAAAAATTGATTTTAGCTAAACCAAACATGGACCAGATAAAATTCTACGAAAAATCATTTTAATTCCATAGAGATTTTATAAAAGTTCATTTAAAGGAGAAGGCCGTGGGAAGTTCCAAATGTAAAAGTTCGTCTACTATGTTAGAAAATACGAGTTATTGTACATTTAAACAAATGGTTAAGAAGATAGACCATGTGTAAACAAAAATACCCATCAAAATATGGTTCTCGACTTCTCGTGCACAATATATGCTAATTTTATGAGAAAAAAATAGAAGGTTTTCATAATTCCATCCCACTGAGGCGTAGATACTTAGGGTCTATTTGATTGTAAATGTGAAATTTGGGTGAAAAGAAAATAAATTAATAGGGACTTGAATTGTCTAGAATTTATTTTACTGGGAATATAATTTTCCATCTGGAAAATATTAAAAATTTGGTATCCGTTTGACTTTGTTTTTCATGAAAATTGTACATTAAAGTGATAACTTTTTTTTACCATTGAGTCTATAATTTGTTCCAATTGTTAAAAAAAATAAAAAAAAATTATCATACCGAATACCATTTGTTTGACTTTGTTTTGCATGAAAATTGTCAATAAAAAGTGATAAATTTTTTTTATCATTGTATTTAGAATTTTTTTTAATTGCTAAAAAAAGGCTGGAAAATCAATTATCACCAAAATCAAAAGAAAACAAATTCAAAGAAAAATGGAAAAGGAATTCTCTGGAACTTTTTGCACATCAAACAAAAAAAAACATTGGAAAATGGACATGGAAAATGAAAGGTATCAAACACGGCCTTAATTCTTGAAAAGTTAGGAACATGGAGACATTAGAAATTGAATAGGAACTCAAATATTACATTTAACATAGATTCAAGATCATAGTAAAAAAAATTCCTTATTAACGTTAGACAATTCAAAGTTGGCATTCAACTTTTATATCATCGATTTACACGGGTAATAAACCTAAACATGCATTGTACAAGACCACCCATTTCGACACGTGTATATATTATTAACTCCATCAAGAATGGCAAAACAGCAATTAATGAGGTTAAATTGGGTCAAAAATTCTCATCTAAACAAATAATTGCTGTACACGAAATCCTATTATTTTCATGTCTGGCAAATTCAATGCCACGGCGGGCTTACAATTAACAGTTCGTTGGTGGTAGTTGCAACCCCCTACCCTAACCTACCCAACCTCTTTTCAGTTTTCACACACTGCACACGCTCAATTCTTTCTATAAATTCTTAGCCTTCTCCATTTCTCATTTACTGCAAAAAATTCAACCATTAAAATCTTTTCTTTTTAGATTCTTTTTGCAATTTTGATTTCGTGGGTTTTGTTTTGTTGATCATCAATGGGGAATGAGGATTTGATGAATCCCGAATCGCGAAAAATATCGGTTGAACGAGGGAATAATCTCCCCAACTTTCTTCTTTCTGTCAGGCTTAAATATGTGAAACTTGGTTTTTATTACTTAATCTCAAATGCTATGTACTTATTTTTGGTTCCACTTTTAGGGGCTGTTTCAGTTCATCTTTCTACTGTTTCTGTGGAAGATTTGGTCCTTTTATGGAACCAACTGAAATTCAATCTTGTTTCTGTAATTTTATGTTCTGCTCTTATGGTGTTCTTGGGGACACTTTATTTTATGACTAGGCCTAGGAAGGTTTACTTAGTCGATTTCGCGTGTTATAAGCCGAAACCCGAGGCTGTGTGCAGTAAAGAAGTGTTTATGGATAGATCAAAATTGGCAGGGACATTTACTGATGAAAATTTGGCCTTTCAGAAGAAAATCTTGGAGAGGTCAGGTTTGGGGCAAAAGACGTATTTCCCCGAAGCCCTTCTGCGCGTCCCGGCTAATCCTGGTATGGCTGAGGCAAGGAAGGAGGCTGAGATGGTTATGTTTGGTGCAATTGATGATTTGTTGGTTAAAACCGGGGTTAAGGCTAAGGATATTGGGATTCTTGTGGTGAATTGTAGTTTGTTTAATCCAACACCATCACTTTCTGCTATGATTGTGAACCATTACAAGCTTCGGGGAAACATTTTGAGTTATAATCTTGGTGGAATGGGTTGCAGTGCAGGACTAATATCAATCGATCTTGCTAAACAACTTTTACAGGTTCGTTACTTTCTTCATTCTTTACATCTACACCCCGTTTGGTACAGATTAAAATTAGATTTTAATCTAAATCAAAGTCAAATAATCAATATTAACCACATCTTTCATGGGTCCACAGCTTTTCAACTACACATTTCAAAAACTTCTATCACAATTTACTAAAAATCTAATTTTACTAAATGCTACGCCATTCGGCAACAACAAACTAAAGGCCTACTTGGAATAGCTTCTGCTAATGCTTGTGGAAGAACTTCATGAAGAACCTACCTCTGACAAGACAAAATATTTTTACAAAATTATCCAAACAAATCCAAAATTTCAAAATTACTTATTCCCGATAAATTTGGGATCAGCTAGGTGAATTGTTTTTCACCAGTTTGTTCAGTTCATATGTATCTTAAAGACTTGGACTTACTCCATGTATCAATGTAACAGGTGAATCCCAATTCCTATGCTCTGGTGGTGAGCATGGAGAACATAACACTGAATTGGTATTGGGGCAACAACCGATCAATGCTGGTCTCTAATTGCATTTTCCGGATGGGAGGAGCAGCGATCCTACTATCAAACAAGTCATCAGATCGTAGACGAGCAAAATACCAACTAATCCACACCGTTCGTACCCACAAAGGAGCTGATGATAAGAGTTATGGTTGTGTGTTTCAAGAAGAAGACGAATCGAAAAAAATTGGTGTAGCATTGTCAAAAGACCTAATGGCCGTTGCTGGAGAGGCCTTGAAAACAAACATCACAACTTTAGGACCATTAGTCCTCCCCATGTCTGAGCAATTATTGTTCTTTCTTACTCTTGTGGCAAAAAAGGTTTTCAAGATGAAAATTAAGCCGTATATACCGGATTTTAAGCTTGCGTTTGAGCATTTCTGCATTCACGCGGGAGGAAGAGCAGTGTTGGACGAACTCGAGAAGAATCTCGAGCTTACAGAATGGCATATGGAACCATCAAGAATGACACTTTATAGATTTGGTAACACTTCTAGCAGTTCATTGTGGTATGAATTAGCCTATTCTGAGGCTAAAGGGAGGATTAAAAAGGGTGACAAAACATGGCAAATTGCATTTGGATCAGGTTTTAAATGTAACAGTGCTGTGTGGAAAGCACTGAGGAGTGTCAATCCAGCCAAGGAGAAGAATCCATGGATGGATGAAATTAATGATTTTCCTACTGAGGTTCCAAGAATTGCAACCATTAACTCTTGAAAAAAAAATTATAATTCTTTTTTTTCTTGTGCGTGGGGGTGGGGTGGTGGGTTGATTGACTATTTTGTAATTTGAAGAGTAAATTTATTAAATCACAGCCCTTTATAATGTTGTATTACTTAAATGGAAATGAATTATGATTATTTAACTTGTTTGGATTCAACTAAAATATTTTTTTATAGCATTGTCCATTTGTCCAAAAACGGTTACACCAAATTTTAATTAGTTGTGAAATTTGGATAGATTAGAAACGTTAATCCATTTGTCAAAAGTCCTTAATCAATGATGTAATTGTGTAAATTAAAATTATTTGCTTATAAATTGGACGTTCTCTTTATAATTTAGAAGTCAGGAATAGAATAGTAATACAAAATCTAGTGTTTCTTTTGGTGTTCTCATCCCAGTTTATAGTTAATACTTCCATATTTCGAAAGATTTCAATCGATACTAGCAAGAGATATGCCAAGTCAATAGCTTTTTGTTCAAATCCTTGTGGAGTCAAACTCTCATATGTACGGGTCAAGGGAATGACCTCCTCTCATACTGGGGAAAGATCCTCTCAATATTCTAATGTTTCACACTAGATAAGGTGTGGGTTCCAAATAAAAACGAATCCACGTTTGTGACTCAAACTTGTTTTGTAAAGACAGTAAAAAAAATATTCAAAATAGTAAGAACACAAGATTTTTCGGCCAAAAGCCCTAGAGATTCGACGAATGCTTCCAACGCTTAATCCCCCATTGAGCATCACTAAGAATATTGCTCAAATCCACTATAAATCCCCCAAAAATAGGCAAAGATCGAGTACAATGCAAAATAGCAAAGGATTCACGAAACCCTAATATCTCAAACTCTCATTTGATGCAATCACTCACAAAGTAGTATATATTATTAAACCATTTTCTCAATTTACAATAATCTCACAAAGGAATCACTCAAAGATCATCCAATTGATGACCAACTTAATATGCAAAGAGAAAGAGATATCACAAAGACGAAGAGAGACCGAGTGCAAGAGTAAAACCCTAAAGGCATCACTCAAAGATCATCCAATTGATGACCAACTTAATATGCAAAGAGAAAGAGATATCACAAAGACGAAGAGAGACCGAGTGCAAGAGTAAAACCCTAAAGGCA
>CAIGRO010110855.1:0-17550 GCA_903798355.1 Fraxinus baroniana | reverse complement strand
TGTACAAGTAGATTAATTCTTGAAAAAATGTGTGTCCAACATGTGCACAATACAGTTTCCTTTTTTGGATCCTGTGAATATTCCATTTGTCCCATTGACAATCAGAGCTCGAGATTTGAGACACATGAGCAAATACAATGTTTGATAGAAATTAAAATTTTAATCTAAATATAAATTAAAGTCAATAATTAATTTTAATAATATATTTTATGAATTTCACAATTTTTCAACCACATATTTTATCAATTTTTATCAAAATTTGCTAGGAATCTAATTTTAATTCTTAACAAACATGGACAACATGATAGTCTAAAATAATAAAGAGGAAATTGCACACGGCATCATTTTTTACAATTTCAACTACAAAATTATTATTGACATTACAATTTTTATTTCTTAAATCACATTTTAATTACAGTTAAACTTCTCAATCTCTGTTCATTGTAATAATTATTTTCTTAACTTTTTCTTTCGAAATCTTATTTTCAACCTTACACTAATTAGTACGTCTTGTAAAATATTTTATTTTCATACTTTGAACTAAGGGGAAAAAATCCATACTTGTTATTTATTTATTTTTTAAAAACTATGATAAAAAAAAGTTTAATTTTAGCGCGAATTTTTGAATATAAAACTATTATCAAAATACAAAATGTGCTAACTAGAAAATTTGAGAATAAGAATGATATAAAGAATCTTAAGTGCAATTAAAATGTGTTGGAAGAAATAAAAAATGTAATGTGGAAATGATTACCCTAATAATTTTGTCACATCTGTCACTTTTGGACTTTTTGCCCTTCCAAAATTTTTAAATACCTTTCATATCCTACGTGAAATGTAATTTGATTAATTCAAAAAATTTGAAAACAGCACACCAAACCCCCACACCTATTCCACCCCCACTTACTAAGAGCCCGTTTAGTAGAGATTAAAATCGGATTAAAATTGAAAAACTAGTCATTATTGTTGACTTTTATTAGACAAGTAGGACCCAATAACTGCTATATTTTCAATTTTAGAGGGTGTTTGGTAGAGATTAAAATCGGATTAAAATTGAAAAACTAGCTGTTATTGTTGACTTTTATTAGACGAATGAGACCCAATAACGGTCAAATTTTCAATTTTAATCGGATTTTAATCGCTTTCAAACAACTCCTTAATTGAATTTTAATCGGTACCAAACGGGCTCTAAACCCACAACATACCTCCATTTAGGGGTGAACATGAATTAGATTGTATCTATTTTTGACTCAACCCAAATCCAAACCCAAACCCAACTCAATATAATTGATTTGATCAAAATTTAACACAACCCAACCTGTGTAAAGGTTGGAACCCAACCCAATCAAGTATCTGTTGAGTTGGGTTGAATTGGTCAATTTGGAACAATTTATCAACAAACATTAAAGTCATTCAGTTTTCTATTATACTAAATTCGAATTGACAAGATTAAATAATAAGTAAATGAATAAATAAAATTATTTATTATCTTATTCAAGCACCATTAACTTAGCTTACAAAGAACAAAATGCATTTAACATAACATGAAAACTTATAATACATTTCTTGTGGGAAGGATGGCGAGCTTCTCTTCTGAAATGCACCAAGGTAATTACAGTTAGACTATTCACTTGTACTTTTTAGATATTTTATTTTATTTCTTTTTCTTTTTCTTTTTTTAAGTAGTTAGGTTAGGTAGGGTTGGGTTGGGTTGGGTTGTGCGGGTTTATTCAGTTTTCATAGGTTAACTCATAACTCGACCTGACCCACATATACAACCAACACACACAATCCATGTAAAAATAACAACAACTAAAAAAACTAACCCTAACCGACCAGGTTGAACGATTTTGGCGGGTTCGTGTCAGATTATGCCCACCCCTACATCCATTGTTGGATGCATACGTGAGACACCTACTGATAAATTCTATCAAACGGCTGCAAACTAATTAGATGAAAAGTTACAATGAGATCGCATTTAAGGTGTACGATGGAAAATATTCTTGATGAAGCATTAATTATGTTCATCAATGGTCAACTACCAAATAATCAAATCTTGACAACAAATTTACACAGCTATATTAAACAGGGAATCTTTCAAATTTTTGTATGCTTTGAAGCTATATTTTGTCAAAATAGTTCACAAAAGTAATCAAAATAAATGAATGAAGAAAAATTTGAAAAGTAATGTGAGCATGTTATATCTAACATTCTAAAATATTAAGTTATAAGATAAAAACATTCAACAAATTGTAAATGCTAACTTCAAATAGAAAGATGAATCCACAATGATTTCAAGCTAGATATTGCAATGGTGAAGGAATAAAAAGCTTGTTTTTTGTGAAGGAATAAAAAGCTTGTTTTTTTTGAGAAAATATCATTTGATCTACTCAACAAACAATAATGCTAAGTGTACGTTCCATTGTTTACATCTTTTTTCTTAACAACTTTTTGTTTTAAAAAACAAATGGGCCGAAAAACAGTTTTTTCTTAAAGTGGCGAATAGTGTTTTGACATGTGACATAATGTAAACAACGATATTAAATATGATATACATGTAACATGATTGTTCAACAAAATGTTATGAAATATTTTTTTTGGGTTAACAATTGTGGAGTCTTGATCTCCCAGACACCAGGTTTAACTTATGTTAAGCATCCATGACATAGCATAGTAATTATCAACAAATCTAATCATTTTAATGGGACCTGCCATTATTCTCCACAACATTAATTCACATGCATGTTAACTTAAAACTACAAGGGTAAGTAGGATTTTTTGCACCCAAAAAAAGGACATTTTTAGCATCTTTACAAAAAGGTAATTATATTATCACTAAAAAAATTTACTTACTATACCACATTTTAACCACACCACATTTAAAATATATTTCATAAATACCAAAACAAATTTACAATTATATTTTTAATCAAACAAAAATAAAAAAATAAAAAATAAATTAAGTATCCTAGTGCATTCACTATTCATTATCCCAATATTACTTCTCATTTTTCTCATCCTTTCCACCCATTCTGAATTTTCTAGAAGGCAAAAACTTGGTAGAAAGAAATATTGTCTACATCGGCACTAGAAGAACTCGCTACAGGCGGCGGCCGCGACAAAGACACGTGTGTATAACAAGAATTTGACCATGGCACCACCTGATTCTTGCCATTCTCATCGTCTTCTTCTCCCTCCATGTAATCATCACTGTCACTATCGTACTCACTCCATTAGTTTCACTTTCTTGAGAATCACCGTCTTCATCTCTCTAAGTCGTCACTTGATTTTCTGCACAGCAGCACAAGTGTGGCAAATGGAACTGGTCAACCCCTAGCTTCGCACCGACGACTTTACACAACATCGGAGATAGACAGACACTAAACAGCTCATATTTTTATAGTTAAATTATTCGACCTTATTGATGAAATTAAATATAAATTTTAATTATGAAATTTAAAATAATTAAAATTTGTATTAAATCTCAAAATTCAAACCAAGACCAACACTGAAAAGGAATTAAAACATATTAAATTTGAATATTTAAAGCATTAATTTGATTTTCTAACAAAAAGCGAGTCAATTTATTAATAATTATAAAGATAACGTAGTTACAGAAAACTTGTATATTTTTCACTATGAGGTAGATTTTCTAGTTCGGAAACAGAATTAAAAAGTTTTATACGAGAAGAAAGTTGAAAAACTTGAAAGTTTATAGAGAATAATTTGATTATAATGAATTAATATAAAAGTGGATAAAACACGTGTTTATATAAACAAAATAATATCAATCTTAATAGTTTAAGGAAGATAAGGGCTTGTTCTTTTTACCATTTTCAAACTATTTTCTGTTTTCAATTTTTCAAAATAATAAAAACGCGTTTTCTTTTCTATTTTTGTAAACGCGTTTTGGAAAACAAGTTAAAAATTTACAAATCGTCGTTTTGGGTGTTTCAGTTATAATCAAGCCAAAATTTTCAAGACCCTTTCTTTTTTTCATGTGGATTGCTACGTGACGTTTTGACTTGAGTTTCGGTGGCGAGACGTAACAAAAAGTAATAAAAAACTTTTAAAAATAAATAAGTAGTATAAATAAGAAATAAAATCATACTACAAGAATAAATAATCCGTGTCCGACATATAATAAATTTTTCATACATCATTTTCACAATTTCTAAAAAATAAAGAGCACATAGCTCTACTCTTGAAATTATATCAAAAGGGGTCAAATTTACTGCAAAAGATAAGAGGAGGATCGACCCTTGTATATTTCCGTAATTTTCGTCCGGTACGGAGGGGACTTTGAGTAATTATCCAAGAGAGAATTTCACTGGAGGGCACCTAATATTTAGGTAAGTTCATTTTAGTTACTCAACTTTAATTTGCTTCGATTTAACCATTAATTTATATCTTTATTTCAATTAGATCACTCACTTTATATTTTTATTTCGATTTTTCTACTATATCTATAACTATTATTAAAACTAACGGAATTCATGACTTGGTTAGCAAAATGGTCTAACGTGCTATTGAAGTTAAATTTGTGATCTGGTTAATAGAATTAATCAAATAAAAATATGAAATATAGCAACGTCAATTTCTAGCACCAAAAAAATCTAGCAACGTTAGCGCAAAAAAATATTGTGTTGAAAAAACTAAGTTGGATTAGAATTTCCATAAGATAAGTTACAAATTATGTGACCTTGAGGTAGATCGATTTGTCTAATTTTGAAAAAGATACAAGTTAAATTGAAGTTGGATAACCAACGTGAAATAAATGTGTAAGTGAGTGGCTCTCACCCCAATTATCCAAGTATTTTTATAAACGCAGGGACGAATGCCCAGAAATTCAATCTTCCCTTTGTTGACAAAAATATCTATCATCCACTGATCTCTGGTTAATCACTTAACTAATCATGGTTTTGCCATAATTGACCTCGCGATTATACTTCATCGATCTGGTAATCGCTGATCGATCTTCAGTCATGTAAGCTTTATTCAGGTGTTCTTTCTTAATTTTTTTTCTTTGCTAAATCGTAAATGTCTATTGATTTTGAAGTAAAATCGAAATTAAATTGTTGATTTGATTTTATTTCTTGAATCAGATGGTAAAGAATCTGATGCTGTAAGCAGAGCAATCTATTGTGAGTTTTTTCGTCGTATTTATAATTATTATTATTTTTATTATTTTTTTTTATGTTGGCGCTTCTTATCAAGTTGTTTTTTTAGGAAAAAGGTGAAAATCCTGGATTTTTAAATGTTTAGATTTTCTTCTTAATTTTAATTGCGGTGAAAATTATATGTTTTTAATTTTTGAATATGATTATAAATCACCGTAGAAATGATTTGATTGCAGGACTAAGAATTGTAGATCTATAACGTGAGTATTTTCTGTTACTATGTTCTTTTGATTTATGATGATTGCAGATTATTAATTCCAATTAGAAAGTACTTTATCCAGGCGGATTTTTCTCAGTATGCAATAAAAAAAGTGAGGAAGAAACTGACGATTGTTTATTCTTTCTCACAGTTTATCCAATCAATCAGCCGACTAAATTTTGCACCTTTTTGAGGATCAAGGGCCTAAATTATTGTCTCATTTTCAATGGCTGATCGTCAAAATAACCATGTCAAAACTAGCAATACGAAGGCATCAGGAAGTTCAGCAAATGCATACACGATAAACCTTGAAAACTTCAGTAAAAGGTTAAAATTCCTGTACTCGCATTGGACTGAGTACAAGGATGATTTATGGGGTTCATCTGAGGTTATTGCAATAGCAACTCCTCCTCCGTCAGAGGATTTGAGGTACTTGAAGTCATCGGCATTAAATGTATGGTTGGTTGGTTATGAGTTCCCGGACACAATTATGGTGTTCATGAAGAAGCAGATCCATTTCCTGTGTAGCCAGAAGAAGATATCATTACTTGATATTGTGAAAAAATCTGCGCAGGATGCTGTGGGGGTGGAAGTTGTAATGCATGCTAAGGCTAAAAATAATGATGGAACAGCATCAATGGATGATATATTTCATGCTGTGCGTGCACAGTCGAGGTTGGATGGTCTCGATATGCCTCTGGTTGGTTACATTGCAAGAGAGGCGCCTGAAGGTAACCTTTTGGAGAAGTGGGACGAGAAGTTAAAGACTGCGAACTTTCAGCTCAATGATGTAACAAATGGTTTCTCAGATCTGTTTGCTGTAAAAGATGCTGCTGAAATTACTAATGTGAAAAAGGCTGCTTATTTGACTTCTTCAGTGATGAAACTGTTTGTGGTCCCAAAATTGGAGAAGGTCATTGATGAAGAGAAGAAGGTATCTCATTCTTCCTTAATGGATGATACTGAAAAGGTCATACTCGAACCTGCAAGGATAAAGGTCAAGCTGAAAGCAGATAATGTCGATATCTGCTATCCACCTATTTTTCAAAGTGGTGGAGAGTTTGATCTGAAACCAAGTGCATCAAGCAACAACGACAATCTATTCTATGATTCAACTAGTGTGATCATATGTGCAATAGGGTCCCGTTACAGCAGCTACTGCTCAAATATAGCTCGGACTTTTCTAATTGATGCCAGCCCTGTGCAGAGCAAGGCTTATGAAGTCCTCCTCAAGGCCCATGATGCAGCAATCGCTGCTTTGAAGCCTGGAAATAAGGCTGGTGATGCCTATCTAGCAGCTTTTTCTGTGGTTGAAAAGGAGGCACCTGAATTGGTTCCCCACTTAACAAAATCTGCAGGAACTGGAATAGGCCTTGAGTTTCGTGAATCAGGGCTCAGTCTTAATGGCAAGAATGACAGGACGTTGAAGCAAGGCATGGTCTTTAATGTGTCTCTTGGGTTTCAGAATTTACAATCAGAGACAAAGAACCCTAAAACCCAAATTTTTTCTGTTTTGCTTGCTGACACTGTTATCATTAGTGAAACTTCTGCTGAAGTTGTTACTTCTTCAAGTTCAAAAGCTTTAAAGGATGTAGCTTACTCGTTTAATGAAGATGACGATGAAGAAGAACATCAACCTAAAGTCAAAGATAAGCCTAGTGGTTCTGTGCCAATCTTATCTAAGGCAACCCTCCGATCAGTTAATCACGAGGTATCGAAGGAGGAGTTAAGGAGGCAGCATCAAGCAGCTCTGGCTCGCCAAAAGAACGAAGAAACTGCTAGAAGACTTGCAGGTGGTGGCTCCGAGGGGACAAGTCGTGGTGTGGTGAAACCCTCTGGAGAATTGATTGCATATAAGAATGTCAATGATATACCTCCTCCAAGAGATTTTATGATTCAGGTTGACCAGAAACATGAGGCCATTCTTTTGCCTATATACGGGGTCATGGTTCCTTTCCACATTGCTACTGTGAAGAGTGTGTCTAGTCAGCAGGATACTAGTCGTACATGCTATATCCGTATAATCTTTAATGTTCCTGGTGCTCCATTCACTCCACAGGACTCCAGCTTGCTGAAATTTCAAGAGGCTATTTATGTTAAAGAAGTTTCATTTCACTCAAAGGACCCCAGGCACATAAGTGAAGTTGTACAACTTATTAAAACCCTTCGAAGGCAGGTTGCATCACGAGAATCAGAGAAAGCAGAGAGGGCAACTTTGGTCACCCAGGAAAAACTTCAACTTAGTGGCGCCAAATTTAAACCGATTAGGTTGTCTGACTCATGGATCCGCCCGGTGTTTGGTGGCCGTGGAAGAAAGCTTCCTGGTACCCTGGAAGCACATGCGAACGGATTTCGTTATGGAACTTCAAGGCCAGATGAACGTGTGGACATCATGTTCGGTAACATCAAGCATGCATTCTTCCAGCCTGCGGAGAAGGAAATGATTACTCTTCTGCACTTCCATCTGCACAACCACATAATGGTGGGAAACAAGAAAACCAAGGATGTTCAGTTTTATGTTGAAGTAATGGATGTGGTGCAGACAATTGGAGGTGGAAAGAGATCTGCCTATGACCCTGATGAGATTGAGGAAGAACAACGGGAAAGGGATCGGAAAAACAAAATTAATATGGATTTTCAAAACTTTGTGAACAGAGTCAATGATCTCTGGGGGCAACCTCAATTTAAAGCATTTGATTTGGAGTTTGATCAGCCCCTGAGAGAGCTTGGCTTCCATGGGGTGCCACACAAGTCGTCAGCGTTCATAGTCCCTACATCGAGCTGCCTTGTGGAGCTCATAGAGACACCCTTTGTAGTAATTACCCTCAATGAGATTGAGATAGTCAATTTGGAGAGAGTTGGTCTTGGACAGAAGAATTTTGACATGACAATTGTATTCAAGGACTTCAAGAGAGACGTAATGAGGATTGATTCAATTCCTACATCGTCACTAGATGGCATCAAGGAGTGGCTGGATACAACTGACCTGAAGTACTACGAGAGCAGGCTAAATCTTAACTGGAGGCAGATTTTAAAGACAATCACTGATGATCCCGAACAGTTCATAGAGGATGGTGGATGGGAATTTTTGAACTTGGAGGCTAGTGATTCAGATTCTGGGCATTCACAGGAGTCAGATCAAGGATACGTGCCTTCAGATGTACAATCTGAGTCTGCATCAGAGGATGAAGACGATGACAGTGAGTCACTGGTGGAGTCGGAGGACGATGAAGAAGATGATTCTGAGGAAGGCTCGGAGGAAGATGAAGGAAAAACCTGGGAGGAGTTGGAAAGGGAAGCTAGCAATGCAGATAGAGAGAAAGGGAATGAATCGGACAGCGAGGAAGACAGAAAAAGAAGGAAAATGAAAGCTTTTGGGAAAGCTCGGGCTCCTCCTGATAGACGACCCACTGGCAGACCAAATGGCACCCTCCCTAAGAAGGCCAGGTTTAGGTAAAGCTATGGTAAGGGAATTAGTTGCTGAAGTATGGATTACGTGTCACTGTGTTTTTGTTGGTATGCAGTACTAGTTTGCTCTTTGAGCTCTGTAAAATATGGGTTTCCTTGTTTTTCGTATCTGTATGAACTAATTAATTTAGCACTAGAGATTGCAAATGTCTTCTTTTGGTGGGGATTTTTTTTTTAATCTATAATTTGGTCCATTTTTCAACAGAAACTCATTTTATATCACCGCACCATTTTCCAGCCAACTGTTTTGTCCAAATTCCGATTTGCAGTTGACATTGCTTCTCGAAATCCAAAACCAGCCACATCTTTCTCGTGTCCGGATGTCACTTTGAATTGAGTTCTAAAGGTTTGATCATCTTGTTTACATCGTTTATTTTGGGCGTTAGCAAGCAAGAATCAGGACAATATCTTATCCTTTTGTGTGCTCAAAACCAACTATTTTTTTAGTTGCAGATTCAAAGGCATTAGCAACACAACTAAAGAACATCAACATCATTTTCTACATCACAACGATGTTTAAGAACGAAAGTGTATCCTTGAAAAAATTTAACTCGGTTGGTTAATATACTTGTGGCTCAAACTAAGTTTGAAAATCAACTGTTGGAAGGTTTGACCTTTTTATTTTTGAAATTCGCCCTCCCATCCCAAACGAGACTCAAACCTATATCAGTTGAGTTGGCAAGTTTTCGCTCTTACCACTTTACTAGATCTTGATCTTCGATTTGATTGTTTGAGGATTAGAATGAAACATAAACTCTTTTGGGAACTAATAGTACTAGAAACTTTACGATTACATAAAACTCCTTATCATATGTAAAGCATACCTATTTAGTTTAATCAAAGTTCTCATTTAACATTCACGATTATTTCAGAAATCTTACAAGATCATGCGAGCCCAATGGAAGTCTTGACCAAATTTTGCTTAATATTGAAACTATTTTACTTATACCTGGCCGTATCTCAAAATGCAGTAAGCGGCGTACTGGTCAAGGAGGTTAAGAAGGCTCAACAACCTATCTATTTTGTGAGCAAGGTATTGCTTGACGCAGAAACAAGATATACATTGGCAGAACAACTCGCCCTTGCCCTGGTCCTGGTGCCACAAAAACTACGACAGTATTTTCAGTCACATCCAATTGTGGTGCTCACAAACTAGCCACTCAGACAGATACTTCAAAACCTAATGTTTCGGGAAGATTGTTGAAGTGGGCAATTGAACTTGGTGAATTTGATATAGAGTTCAAGCTCCGACCTTCTATTAAAGGACAAGTATTAGCGGACTTCATTCCAAAGCTCACACCGAGGCCTCGAGGACCAAAGGATATCTCGATCACTAAGGAGAACACCTGAGAAATATTCATTGATGGGGCATCAAACTCCTCGGGCTCGGGTGTTGGGATCATAATTAGTAGTCCAGATAAGCTGATTGAAATTCAGTGTGTGCTTATATTCGAATTTGAAGCAACCAACAATGAGGCGGAGTATAATGCTGTCGTCATTGCTCTTGAGCTTGCCAATAGCTTGGGAATTGAGCACATCAAGCTCTTTAGCGATTCAAAACTTGTGGTCGGGCAGATCAAGGGGTCATTCGAAAGAAAGGATGAGAAAATGAGCTTATGTGATTTGAAAGTACATTATCTTTAGAGGCGATTAAAGGATTATGAAATTCTGAAGATTGCTCGAGTCGATAATGGTAAGGTGGATGCCTTGTCAAGACTTGTTTTCATGGGAGTAGATGGACTTGACAAGACAGTCCACATCAAAATTTTGACAGAACCAAGCATAGGCGAGGAACTAAACGTCATGGACATCGATAATGAACCCTCATGGATGGACCCCATAGTTGTCAACTCGCCCTTGCCCTGGTCCTGGGGCCACAAAAACTACGGCAGTATTTTCAGTCACATCCAATCGTGGTGCTCACAAACTAGCCACTAGACAGATACTTCAAAACCTAATGTTTCGGGAAGATTGTTGAAGTGGACAATTGAACTTGGTGAATTTGATATAGAGTTCAAGCTCTGACCTTCTATTAAAGGACAAGTATTAGCGGACTTCATTCCAAAGCTCACATCGAGGCCTCAAGGACCAGAGGATATCTCGATCACTAAGGAGAAAACCTGAGAAATATTCATTGATGGGGCATCAAACTCCTCGGGCTCGGGTGCTGGGATCATAACTAGTAGTCCAGATAAGCTGATTGAAATTCAGTGTGTGCTCATATTCGAATTTGAAGCAACCAACAATGAGGCGGAGTATAAGGTTGTCGTCATTGGTCTTGAGCTTGCCAATAGCTTGGGAATTGAGCACATCAAGCTCTTTAGCGATTCAAAACTTGTGGTCGAGCAAATCAAGGGGTCATTCGAAAGAAAGGATGAGAAAATGAGCTTATACGATTTGAAAGTACATTATCTTTAGAGGAGATTAAAGGATTATGAAATTTTGAAGATTGCTCGAGTCGATAATGATAAGGCGGATGCATTGTCAAGACTCGTTTTCATGGGAGTAGATGGACTTGACAAGACAGTCCACATCAAAATTTTGACGGAACCAAGCATAGGCGAGGAACTAAACTCATGGACATCGATAATGAATTCATAACTAAACGTCGTGGATGCTGGGGTATCAACTTAAGTATTGATTACCCTTCCTCCTCGAGGATCCAAAAGAAGCTAGAAGCGTCCGATCTAGAGCACCAAGATACTGCATGATCCACGGAGTCCTTTTTTCCGCAGAAACTTTACACTTCCATATCTCAGATGTCTCAGGCCTCTGAATTAGCACATGCTTCGGCAGAAGTTTACGGAGGAATATGTGCTAATCATCAAGGAGCACGAGCTATGGACTTCAAGCTTATAAGATACGAGTACTATTGGTCGACCATGAAGAAATATGCCTTATACTATGTGAGAAGATGTGCTAAGTGCCAGAGGTTCGGGAATGTTATTCATATTCCTATTGAAGAGCTCACCAACATACACTGTTCGGCCCCTTTCGAACAATGGTTAGTTGACATCCTTGGGCCTTTTCCAATAGCAAGAGGACAATTAAAGTTTGTTGCTGTGGCGGTAGAATATTTTACTAAGTGGACAGAAGCAGAACCTCTAAAAACTATCTTAGAGCCTAAGCTAAGGTCATTCGTCTAGAAGTCTATTGTGTGCAGATCCGAGATACCCAAAGTGCTCATAACTGACAACGGGAGGCGATTTGATAATGTACAGTTCAAGAATTTTTGCACCAACCTCGGGGTAGATCATTGCCTAACATCGGTCTCACACCCTTAGAGCAATAGCATTGTCGAAGTAACTAACCAAATTATATTATAAGACATTCACACTAGAATTGAGGGTGCTCATGGTAACTGGCCTAACGAATTAGCCTCCATATTATGGACTTACACGACTTCGCATAAAATAGCAACAGATGAGACCCCATTCATGTTAGCTTTTGGGTTAGACGCCACAATCCCAATAGAGGTTAGCATACCCACAATGAGGTGTTTAGAACAAAGTATCAAGGATCACACTATGGAACATCTTAACCTCCTTGAGGAGACCAAGCTGCCCTACGAGTCAGCTCCTTTCAAATAGGACGGCCATATATTTTAATAACAAGGTCAGACACAGGAGATTTAAGGCTGGGGATCTAGTGCTCCGAAGGGTAAAGGTCGCTGGTCATACCTCGGGAAAGCTTGACCCAGCATAAGAGGACCCTATGAGGTCATTAGGCAAGTTCGAGGAGGAGCATACATGTTGAGGGATATGTCTAGAAGACCGTTGCCAAGTCCTTGAGGTGCAAACAATCTCGAAATTTATTACAAGTAGTAGTCTTCACCTTGTCTATTTGGTTTAGTTATTTTTATTTTTTATTTTATTTTGGACTTGTATGCCCATGCACTTTTTTTTTGCTTCAATTTTTTTTCGGGCTTGCACAGCCCACACATTTTTTTAGTAGTTTATTAGTTAAGTTCTGCGAGCCCACACTTGTTTTCGAGTATAAGAAAGTTATATAAAGTAGCAGTTGGGTAAGACGCAACAAATTTTTTATCCAAGTGAATGTCTTGAAGACGTGCTACGAGCATGCATTTTAAAGACCTGTCACGAGCAGAAACTAGTACGAAGACATGCCACGAGCATGCTTTTTAAAGACCTGTTACGAGCTAGCACTACAAAGACATGACACGAGCATGCTCTTTAAAGATTTGTCATGAGCAGGTACCTCGAAGACCTATCATGAGCAGACACCACGAACACATGCAACGAGCATGTTCTTTAAAGACATCACGAGCATGCATCATTTTCAAGAATACTCGAGCACGAACATTCTAAAATACAATCTTGGATTCGAAAGTCCTTGGGATGATTGAGTCCTTGAGCGTGTCATCGCTAAATCCTGGTACAAATACATCGTTTGTCACTTTCCCATCAGATTTGAACTTGACGTCGAGCCCAAAACTTTGTCAAAAAAGTTAATTAATGTGTTGACGTCGAGCCCAAGATTGTCAAAAAGTTAATTAATTATGTTGACATTGAGCCCAAGACTTTGTTAAAAAAGTTAATTAAATATGTTGATGTCAAGCCAAAGACTTTGTCAAAAAAGTTAATTAATTATGTTGATGTCAAGCTAAAGCCTCGATTATGGGCACAACCTCACATCTCGAGTTCAGTCCTTAGTATTTTGACTCGAACTTAACATCAAGTCTAGCCTTGTGTCTAATTTTCTTAGGTCTTACATCGAGCCTAAATACCAAATCGGTCGTCGTTCTAGTTAACAATAAAATGATCGAGACAAACACATACGAAAATATACATCGAGCAAGGCACTTGGAAAAATTAAAAGCCATCGGGCAATGTACTTTGCAAAAACGAAGATTTACAATTTGTCAAAACATAGAGGTCAGGGTATTGCCTAGTCTACATCGTCATGATCGGGAGTTGGGCTAGACATTACCACATCGACCTCATCGTCGTTATCGTTGTCCTTGTCGACCTCTTCGGTATCTGAAAGAATGAGACTTTCTGCCATACCGGGCACTGACTTCAAGTAGTCAAGCTGACCATTGGGAAGGTTGGCTCAAAGATAAGCTCTAGCCTTTTTAAAGGCGCGAAATGTATGCCCATAAAGCATACTCAGCCTTCAGCCTGTCACATTCCTTAGACATCCGAAATTTTTCTAATGCTCGCACCCTGGCCTCGGCTAACTTGGCGTCATCCAACTTAGCTTCCTCAGCCTTGTCCTTTGCATCACTAATTTCATCCCGAGCTTTCCTAAGCTCATTTCTGGCGTCATCATGCTCTTTCAAAATGGCCTCGCGCTCAGCCTTCAAATCAGCCAATTTTTTTATCCCTGGGCTCGACAGCTTGCACGAGCCCAGCCATTTTATGGGACTCATCCATCCCTTGCAATGAAAGGCCTCGGTCAACGCTCAGGGTCTATCAGAGGAATGAACATGTGTTCACATCGAGATAAATACATGAACTAAATTCAAAGCATAATCTAAACTTTTTACCTTCAAAGTCAGAAACTCGATGACTTCATCCCCTCGTCGAACCCCACATCTCCTCGGTATTTTGCTACAATGCTCAATGTCTCGAGGAGTTGACTGTGCCAAATTGAGGGAATTGTCCTCGAGCATACTATGGTCCTCGGGTATCTCGAGGACCATAAATACCAAACTTACGTAAAACAGTGATGGAGTCCTCGGGACTTTATTACTGTTTCGTTTTCGGGCGTTCCTCTTGCCCAAACTCAAAAAGTCTTCTTAGGCATTGACTGATTCAACATTCTAGGAAGAGTTAAAACTCTTATGTCCAGAAGGAGTCTATATCACTGAGTCTCCTAATTAAACTATGAATAGATCAACAGTTGCAATGCAATACCTATTTCAAGCAGAAGTCCTAACGATAAGGACACGTGGCAAACCAAGTCTTGCTAAGAGTGCACTACATATCTCTATAAATATGAAACCTTGAATCATTATTCAGGTACGTTTTTATATACAATTTTTAGCACTCAAGCATTTTCATATACTCTCTCTGACTTAAGTATCCGAGGGGCGATGATGATGCATTTCGACATCTTTGTTTTAGGTACTAGAAGATCATGTTCGTGCTCATTCTCATTCATCAAGCTCGGAATTCAACAAGTGTGATTTTTGGTAGCATCAGTAAATAATATAATCTCTTCATTGAATCATCTCTATAACATTTAAGCCACACTTTCGACAATTAGAATAGTAAATAAATAATATAATCTCTTTAATGGATTTCACATTTGATGGATTATTTTTTTCCTTAGGTTTTGGAAGAATTATCTTTTGGTCAGAGACTCCGATAATTTTGTGATCTACTTAATGTCAAAACTTTTAATTTTTTATTTTAGTTTTGGTTAGGTGCAATTGGAATGCACTTTTTTCCCCTTGTATTTTTTTGTAT
This sequence comes from Fraxinus baroniana, assembly GCA_903798355.1. Classification (NCBI taxonomy): domain Eukaryota; kingdom Viridiplantae; phylum Streptophyta; class Magnoliopsida; order Lamiales; family Oleaceae; genus Fraxinus; species Fraxinus baroniana. The sequence continues at coordinate 2,269 of CAIGRO010110855.1, read as the reverse complement.
TAATCTTCTAATTTTACTTGAGGGAGTTGAATTCTGATTTGGTTGCAGAAGGCAGTGGAAATGGTTGGACGGATGGTATTAAGATGATGGTGGTAACATGATGTGTTACTTGAATGTAATATAGCCCCCGTTTGAAACCCATTTTTAGTAGAAAGAATTTTTGGAATAGTGATTGATGTAAAAAATGTGTGGTGGAAAAGTGATGAAAAGTTTTTGATTTGTGTGTAATATTATTTTATTAGGAGAATGTGTGGTTGAAATGAAAAATTAGAATGAGAATGAGAAAGAGAAAGAGAAATTAATGGGTGTCAAACAGGGGCTATAATAATTTTTGGAATAGTGATTGATGTAAGAAATGTGTGGTGAAAAAGTGATGAAAAGTTTTTGATTTGTGTGTAATATTATTTTATTAGGAAAATGTGTGGTTGAAATGAAAAATGAGAATGAGAATGAGAAAGAGAAATTAATGGGTGTCAAACGGGGGCATAATGTCTTACTATGTAAGTTTTGATTATTAATGAAGATGGCAGGCTGCTTAGTTTAGAAGATGGTGTTGGTCGTGAAAGAGTTGCGGGGATGGTTAAGATAGGAGAAATCTAACATATAACCCGTAGAAAAAAATAAAATTTTATTGAAACATTAATCATTTTACATTCGGATTGTAGGTTTGTGAGTATGGATAGTACTATGAGCATTGATCATTTTACAAAAAATTCACTTGTTCATCTAGCATGCAATCCTCATATGATGAGTAGTCCCACAATTTTCACACTTTTTTTTTTATCCATGCTACTCTTCTTAGGCCTACCAATTTGAGGAGAACGTTGAGTGTCTCTTCACAATTAAATCAAATAACTATATGGCTTCATGCATTGAATTAGTTGCGATGGACCCGTTTGCAGCGGAGTCAACCTGAAATTTCGCAAGGGATGAAATTCTAGTATATAGTGTTGTACATGTTCACCCTTGCTTATATCGTGATTTGGATACTTCCTGAATAGATCCTTAAATCTGACATGTGCCTCATCATAGCTTTCTCTGTCAAGTTGCTAAAAAAGATTTTTAGTTGCATTGCTGCCACTTTAATTCGTGCAAAATATTTATTACATAATTTTTGGCCACATTGCCTAGGTAGTGATATGACATGTGACTTAAGAATACAAACTTTCAAATGAAAATAATCGAAGGTTGATGGCATCATCAGTTTCGCGTTGAAATCAGAAATTTTGACAATTTTGTAGAAATCTTGAAATATGGGTATTTGGATATTCATGTGTCTTTCCATAAAATTGCAAGTTGTTGAATAGATTGTGTTAGATAAGTGTTTCTATACTGGATACCGTATATGCAACAGTTACCGTATTTGCAAGAGTTGCCGTATATGTAGTTATTACTGTATTTGCAATGGTTACCGTATATGCAGTGGTTACCTTATATGCACCAATAACCGTATATGAAAGAGTTACTGTATTTACAGCTTAAATACTGTATATGCAGAATAGACACCGATTTTACACACTTGATACCGGATTTCCAGTTTAAATAACGGATAAATTATATATATAACAAATCCAATGATTTGTTAATAACAGTAAGAAATAACAATAAAAAAATAATTAAACAGTAACTTTTAACCCGAGGCCTGTGTTACACACAGTTTCCTTAAAACGAATTCACCCCCTCACCATACGTGCTTGAGTTATAATCTGAGTGTCTGCTTCCCAGGATATAACGGTAGAATTTGAACACCACAAATTTTAATTCGGCGAACTGAATTAGTGCCCGAACGATATCACCATGAAACTGAAATAAAATTTGAAAACGAAGATAGAATGAAAACTGTATGCAGATGAATTCTAAGATGAAACTCGTGTGTTGAAAATTAGAAAAAATCCAGATATATAAAGACTTGGATCTCATAACTTGTCATTCACTTAATGACAATTATCATAGGAGTTTAAGGAGTTTCATAAAATGAAAAGTCTATTGAAAAAATAAAAATGCAGCAAAACGTGGACACTTCTAAGGGATCAATTTTGTTCCTTTCGGTCCAACATTCGTGTACGCAGGTCGCGCTGGCACACAAGTTCAAAGTTCGAAGCCCATTTTGGTCCATGATTTGCACCCCTCTGCACACGTGGAGAGAGTTTCTATACTACACATGATTACACCATTCTAAAGTGTAATCCTTTATAAAGTGGTTTTAGTTTTCATCCACTTCCTATGTGGGACAAACCTTATTTTTAGTTTTCCCACCAACATAAACTCC